>CAUYLG010017291.1:0-120587 GCA_963573385.1 Cacajao melanocephalus
ACACACATATGTATGTACATACACACATACACACACTTCTTTATCATCTATTAAGAAAAAGGGGTCATATCTCTGGCATTTAGAAGAATTCCTCAACTCAATAAATATTTTTGAGCAAATAAATGGAAGTTTACAAGGGTATAAGGCTTTCACTTGTAATTATTTTTATATGTTAGCTCTTCCTCAATTCCCACAATGATTTGTATCTATCCCTACCTTTTTCCTCTGATTTTATAAGCCCTTTATAGTGGATATAAGAGCATACTTATTGATAAGCACAGAAACGTGGTACCAATTTCATAATTCACTAGTGAACACAACCATCTTGCTAGGTGATATTAGCAACTACTCAAATAAAGCAAAATCACTTTCTTTATAACATGCTCTGCTTCAACCATTGTTTTTCCTGGTTCCATGGGCAAAGAACTAGTCATGCTTTTGCAAAACTTCGCATTACAAAAATGTTGTATAGCCGTGTTAGGAATGGAGACACACACATATAGTGTGGTCAAAAGATGTGATTTGAAATCAAATATGCCCAAATTAAACACTCAACTTGGTATTGCAGTGACTGGATTTGAGACAAGTCACTTAACCTCTCTAAGCTATTGTTTCTTCATTTACGAAATGAAGGTAATAGGACTTATTTCACCTAGGACTTATGAGGATTAAATAAGCCAGTGCATCAATATGTGTAGCAGTGTTGAACAAACGTCAGTGGCTTCTGCTGTTGTTGTTTTTGTTCATATTCAAGCTGATTCAACTTCTTTGTCCTTTTGTAATATCTCATCTCATAGACTATATTTTCTTTGGCTGTGCTCAGTTTCCTATATCTAGGGAGGAGTAAATAATACAAAATGCCCATAAACAAAACCAGTGTGGATTAATGTCAGTTGGTGTGGCTCATAAGACACTGAAATGAGGTTGGAAGTTATGATGCACACATTTACAATGATCTCATCATAAGAACAGACAGTCATGACATTTGAGTGTTAGGATACTGTCATGCCTGAGGCAGGGAATGATGTGACATGACTTCCTGGGGTCTCTTCCAGGCCTACATTTTATTTTTCTTGGTAAAAGCTCCATACACTATTAGTTTCATCAAATCATTTTCAACTAGAGGATCACAGCTGCCACCCTTAAGTGAAGTCTTACATTCTTGGGAATTCAGGCGTACTTTCTTCCTTTCCAATACTTGAAAAGATTACTTTTTCACAAGTCCTTATTAAATTTAAATTTAGAATAAGAAAGCTGTCTTATCTCCCTAAAAACTACACTTTGCTGATCCAATATAATCCAGAGGAGGATTTAGATGGTAGCAGAAGGGAGAAAGGTATGTTAGGGTACCTGGGAAGTGGGCAACAAGGAAAACAAACACAGTCTGTGTCTCAGAGCCACTTCCCTGAATGCTGCTAGGAAGTTTCCCAGAATATAAAACCAATGCACCGTGGTCCCTTGCAAGCAGCTCTTCACTGCATAGTCTATATCAAAACTCAAAAAGCCACAGTTGGTTTAAAATTAAATCAGATTATCATGTTTCTCATATAAGATCGAGAGGCAATAATAATTATGATTTATGCAATCATAATTACACCATACAATTCATCCATTTAAACTGTACAATAATAATCTGTTATTTTTCAAGTCATGAGTCTTACCCATTCCATTAAATGATAAAACAGGAATTATCCTAACCCAATTTGTAGGTGAAGCAATATAAATTAAGGAGAATGTGGGGATTATGAGAAGTGGTATGTAAAAAGAAACGGAAAAGCTACTTGGGAATGAAAAAAAAAAGAAAGAGAGGGCTTTGTATTCTCAAACATTGCTCAAGAGCATGGCTTTGAGCTCATGAAATAAGTAGCTTCCTGCCAAATCCTGAGAGACAAAAAATATATTAGTGGTTTTCAGGGACTGTGAAGGAGATGAATGGGGAGTAACTGCTCATGTGTACAAGGTTTCTTTTTAGAGTGATTTAAATATTCTGAAATTTATTGTGGTGATGGTTGTGCAACTCTGTGATTATACTAAAAAACTACTGAATTGTACACTTTAAATGGATGAATTGTGTGGTATGCAAATTATATCTCAATTAAAATGCTGAAAAAAATAACTGAAAGGGGGAAAAGTAAAGATAGTAATACGATGCCTTTGCTTATGAAAGTTAACCTCAAACTAGATAGTAGCTAACAACTGAAATAACAGGAGAGAAAATTTTATTCCAAATTCTTAGATAAATTCATCAAAATCCTTAGTTCCTGAAAGCACAAACTGGATTTTATTTAATAGTTACAGTAACACCTGGCTGCCAGGACAAATAACTCTTGAATCTGTCCTCTCCATTCCTGCTGTCACTGATATAGTCATTGCCTCTTCCCTGGACCGTTTTATAGGAACAGCCCTTTAACCAGCCTGGCTTCTCCCTTTGGACTCATTCTCCATGTTACACCAGAGAGGTCCTCCAAACAACAACAACAACAAATCCAAGCACATCAATCCTCTGATTAATATCATTCAGCAGCTCCCAACCATTCCCAGAATAGTCAGGAATCTCTAGACAGGCTTAACATGCCTTCATTTCCTGTGCTCTGACTCCTCTTTTCAACCATATCCCTACCCACCATCCAGGTAAACCCTAGAATTGGGCCATACTGCACTCCGTGTCAGTACCACACTCTCATTTCCACATTTGTGCAAGCCACCTAGTATGGTGATGGTACAAAAACCCGTCTTCATCCTTGAAAAGATCTTGTACATCTTTTAATACATGGCTCAAACTTCTCCTCCTTCTTGTAAGCTTCTCTATTTCCCCAGATGTTCTACCGGGTGATTCCTACTCTATGATTCCTTAATTCATCCATGTATTCTACGAGTATTTATTGAGTGGCTTTTGTGGGTCAAGCATATAGCACCTTGTCTGTGCAGGGCTCATACTGAAAGAACTTTGTATGTCTCTGCTTCTCCCACTAAACTATGATCCCTCAAGGAGAGATGTCACGTTCTAGTGTTCATCTTTGCATCCCTGCCCCTACTATGCTGCCTGATATATTATAGGTGCATAATAATGCCTTGGATAACTGGAAAAAGACACTAAAGAGAGTATTTGAATACGGTCAACATTACCTACAAACCATCCTTTCACTTCAATATAAAAGATCTGATATAAAAGAGATATGTTTATTAGTAATAGTAATGCCATTTTGTGGTTGTTCAGATCTAAAATCTTTGGATATGTAACCCAATCACATACACACACATTTGTGCATATAGACAAATGTAATTACATAGTTTTTCATATTTGAACATGAAAGATAAAATAAACCATTAACATAATTTTTCTCATTTTTGACTTTTCACATATATTTTTCCAAAAAAAAGTATGAATTTGTACTTAAGAAAGGTGAAATTCTCTGTCCCCATAGATCTCCATCCACACAATTACGCAGATAACTGTTTTCTTTAACTACAATTTCTTTGGTAAGCCCCAAACCAACATTCCAATCATTTGCTAAACATATCCACTGAGGCGTGGTGCCCTGTTAAAGAAATTAGTTCCCTTCCTTTTAATTTTAAAATATCTAGGAACCAATAAACTCAGAAACATTGTGATCCCAAAATACCATTATGTTTCCTGCCAAGTTTCTTTTAAATCTGAGTCTTCTAATCTAAATCTCCTGGGGTTTCCATGCTAAGACGCAAGCACTTTGCTGACTATTTCTTTACTAATATGCCAAACTAAGTTCCCAGGGTTCTTCTTTTGGGACTCTAAATTATCAAAAGGCATATCAAAACTACTATGTGTTCCAGGATGTGATGTATTCCACAAGAAAACTTTCCTGGACTCCAGGAAAAAAGGGCACTATCACAGAAAGGAAAAAAAAGTGAAGAGACAGTCATACATTAAATGCTATGTTTTAAGCTGATTGGATCCTGATTTTAAAAAGAAAAAAGCTATTAAAGTCATTTTGTAGGCAATTAAGGACATTTTAATATGCAGTGATTTGGATTACATTAAGAAATTAATGTTAATCTTCTTGGTTATGATATTACTACTGTGGTTATATAAGAGAGTGCTCTTATTCTTAGGAGATGCTGCTAAAGTATTTATGGGTAAAATGTTACCATGTCTACAATTTACTTTCAAATGATTCAGGGGACAAAATATGTGCATATATAGAAAAAGAGAAAGCATTTGTGGTAAATTGTTAACACTGTTGAATGTAGATGGGGATCATAAGGTGCATAATAATGCTTTGGATAACTGGAAAAAGGCACTAAGGAATTCCTATAATTCTTTCAACTTTTCAATTTGTTTCAAAATTTTCAAAACAAAAAATTGGAATCAAATTCTCTTTGAAGATTTTTTTAAAATAATAACTGTCCCTTGTGCTGCAACACACTTTCAAATTGATAAAATCATTTAGTATCAGAGATAAGTCTGTTGGTCATTCATTATTAACTCCAGAACTGTGTTTAAATCAGAAAATTGAATTTGCTAATCCTACCATAGAACTTATCAAAAGACTTGAGGTTATAATTACATTCTCCTAGAGAAGAAATCTCAGCATATAAGTTTATGACTTTCAAATACTTTTTTGCTTGAACAAGTATTCCCCAGGAGAAAAATGTGTGCACGGAAACACAGGGGAAGAAATTCTCTTTCCTTAAATATATTTATTCATTATTTCAATGTTTTAAAAGCATTCATGAACAGGTTTTATTGTTTTCAATTTTTCCACATATAACAAACCTTCCTTTCTACATCCTCTCTTCTTACTCTGACCCTACAGAACTCTGTTACACGGCCAACAAGTTCCAAGAGGGGGCTACAGGCTCCGTTTCATGCGTCACCTGACAAGGGTAGTACCTTTTCCTGGAACAAGGGCTCTTCAGTAATGCCTGCTGTGTAAGCCAGCTGTGGTGGTAGATTACCCAGTTGAATGCCTTCTGGAATATTTTTTTCAGTGTCTGTGTATTAGTCTGTTTTCACGCTGCTGATAAAGACATACTTGAGACCAGGCAATTTACAAAAGAAAGAGGTTTAATAGACTCACAATTCCACATGGCTGGGGAGGCCTCACAGTCATGGCCAAAGGCGAGGAGGAGCAAATCACATCCTACGTGGATGGCGTTAGGCAAAGAAAGAGCTTGTGCGGGAAAACTCCCCTTTATAAAACCATCAGATCTCGTGAGACTCATTCAACACCACAAAAACAGCACTGGAAAGACCTGCCCCCAGGATTCAACCACCTTCCACTGGCTCCCTCCCACAACACATGGGAATTCAAGATGAGATTTAGGTGGGGACATAGCTAAACCAT
The DNA here is from genome assembly GCA_963573385.1 of Cacajao melanocephalus. NCBI lineage: Eukaryota > Metazoa > Chordata > Mammalia > Primates > Pitheciidae > Cacajao > Cacajao melanocephalus. The sequence continues at coordinate 5,325 of CAUYLG010017291.1, forward strand.
ATCAGTCTTTTATGTGGCATGAAATGTTTTCTAGTTACAGACAAGTAGGGAAGTGTCCAGAATTCTCTCTTCTTTGGAAGAGACTTGAAACACACACACACACACACACACACACACACCACACACACACACACACACACACACATATAGTTGCCCCTCAATCTTTGTAGGAGGATTGGTTCCAGGACCCTCCACAGATACCAAAATCCATGAATGCTCAAGTCTTTGATATACAATGGTGTAGTATTTGCATATAACCTATACACATCCTCTTGTATACTTTAAATCATCTCTAGATTACTTATAATACTTATTACAGTGTAAATTCTATGCAAATAGTTGTTTTACTGTATTGTTTAGGGAATAATGACAAAGAAAAAATGTGTTCAGTACAGAAGCAATTGTCCCCTTTTTTCCTGAATATTTTTGTTCCTTAGTTGGTTTAATCCATGGATGCAGAACCCAAAGATATGGAAGGCTGACCTTATACTGTGCAGAACTTCATTTCAAAAGAACTTGAATAGATAAAAGAAGATGTTTCATGATAATTTGCCTATAGAAATAAGAGAAAATAGGAGCAAGAGAAAAAAAAACAGTTTTCTCATTTTTTGAGAAGGAGTTTGGACCTGCATGAAAAAGGATGACATAACCTAGAAAGCATGATCTGACAAAACACTAACCAGCTCAGTTTAATTCATGAGAAAAAAAAAAAAACTTTAATACTTAAAAAGAATAATTTTCTTTAGCTTCCAAAGTACTCTGCACAACACTTGAAACATTATAAATGTCAGATCAATTGCAGTTCTGGTAAAATTTTTAATTTTAAACATTAAAAAGTGTCTTCTCTTAAAAATCTTTTTCATTACTAAAATCCTCCTAGCTTCCTTCTTAGGCCAAAGCAGGAGACTAGTATGTGGCATGCATCCTGTTAGCCATCACTCAAAAACTCCAATACACACTTGTTAAGTTTCAGTTTAACTTAAAATTTCATGGTTTCAAAGCACGATTTCTTCTTCTGGTTTTCCAAATAGTATCCACAATTTCTTCTTCTGGTTTTCCAAATAGTATCCAAATATGGCAGAAACAAAAGATATAGATGAGAAATGCTGATGAAAATTTAGCTACATATTTGCATAAAGTTTGACTTTTTATGAATTTCTACTGGATTCAAAAGTTAGACCGAATTAACTGGTATGGATCATCAGACTATCTCCCTCACACCTGGTCTTGTTAGCACAGCATAGCGAGACAAAGGGATTTTTCACATGCTTCTCATCCTTTAGCAAGTACAACTTAGGTGTGAAAGAAATTTTTCTTGCCACTTAAGCCTGGCTGTTCTCCCACCGTGCTCTGTCCTGCTGGTCCTTCAGCTGCCAAGCATTGGCAAGCTTCAGACCATATTCACCACACTCCAGATTCACTCTAATGAGTTCATCTCTTGGCCATGATTTCCACCAGCAGTAGATCGTGGCTTAACATACCAAATCTTTTATGTAAAGAAAAAATCTTTCTTGATAACTCATGAGAGATGAGAACAAAAAGTTGTACAGTTCAGGTATATTTAGAAAGCTGAAATCAAGTTCATTTTAGAAGTATTCTTAGAGGTAGCTCCTGGATTTTGTTTGCTTGTTTATTTGTTTGCTTGCTTGCTTTCCTGGGCCATAAGTGAAAGATGTAGTTTAGACCAGACCACTTTTAGGAAGCTGTGTAAACTGTTGAAACAACAGTCATCATCAGAATGGTATAAAACTAGTTTTTCAAAAATCAGGGTCAGAAGAAAGTCTTGAGCTAAGTACTTTTTTTTGTAGACAGGGTCTGGTTCCATCACCCAAGCTAGAGTACAGTGGTGCCATCTCAGCTCACTGCAACCTCTGCCTCCCAGGCTCAAGCCATCCTCTCTCACCTCAGCTCAACCTCCCGAGTAGATGGGACTATAGGCACACACCATCATGCCCAGATAATTTTTTTATTCTTTTTAGAGACAGGGTCTCACTTTGTTGCCCAGGTTGGTCTCGAACTTCTGAGCTCAAGCAATCTGCCCACCTCAGCCTCCCAAAGTGCTGGGATTATAGGCATGAGCCACCACACCTGTCCTATGTATGTTTGGTAGTATATAGGATGGTAAACACAGTCAGCATGGAGCATATGGAGGCCTGTTGGGGATCCTGGGAGGTAACTATGATTTGCCCAATGCTGGAAATGAGGACAGTGCAGCTTAACTAAGAAACATGACCATGGTCGCATCATGCCATGAGTGGGCAGCAGAGTTGGAATTGCACCCCATGCTCATAACCTTAAACCACTCTTCTATATCACACCCTAGGCTGGAAAGTGGGCGCCCAACTTAGCACATGGTCTCTCCAGGTCACTAGACACCACTGGGCATAACCTATTTGAGTGAGTAATAACTCATTCTATTTTTTTATTTACTTATTTGAAATGGAGTCTCACTCTGTCGCCCAAGCTGAAGTCCAGTGGCGCGATCTCAACTCACTGCAACCTCCGCCTCCCAGGTTCAAGCAATTCTCCTGCCTCAGCCTCCTGAGTAGCTGGAACTACAGATGCCTGCCACCATGCCCAGCCAATTTTTCTCTTTTTAATAGAAACGGGGTTTTGCCATGCTGGCCAGGCTGTTCTTGAACTCCTGACCTCAGGAGATCCGCCCACCTCAGCTTCCCAAAGTGCTAGGATTACAGGCTTGAGCCACAGTGCCCGGCCGAATCTCACTATTCCTAATCCCCAGAAGTAATGGCCCTGACTTGCATTTCCTTTATAAAGTGTCATAGAATTTTTATATTTTATTTCACATGGTAAGCACTCTGTAAATATGGTAGAATGAGGAAATGAATAATTTAAAACATTGAAAATAGAGCCTTTGAAAAAATCCTTAAAAGGCTAGATTTGGTTAATAGGAAGAAGCGAAGGCTGAGAGGTCATTGGTGGTGAAACAAAAACATTAAATGTTTTAATAATGAGTATGTAAATATACTTTCTTTCTGGAATAGCCTAAATGTAGTTGTGTCTATAAGAAAGAAAGTAAAAATCGCATCCTTTTCAAAGATACACATTTATTATTGTCATCAAAACCATTAAGTGTTTTTTGGCATGAGATACTACAATGTTAGTTGCTATGCAGAGCAATTGAGACCGAAATCTCACATTTCTTTAGGAATTATAGCCTCATTCCTGCAGAAGCTGCTGTAGCACAGTATAACAAATGCTTGCTGGTTGACCGATCTCAGAGAAGGGGAAAAAAATAATGATACAGCTGAAGATGCGTAGGGCTCCAGGAAGGAGAAGAGAAATGTAAATAAATAGAGAGATAATGGAATATTTACATTGAATATGTGGTAAAAGCAATGAGGGAAGGAGTGGATGATTTATACCCAGCAGAGGCTGTCAAGATACAAAAAAAGCAACCCCACACACTATAGGGTCACTTGTTTTATAAACTTGTTATTAAATCACACAATGGATATTTCATAAATACCTATTATCCTTAAAGAACAAGTAACAATGAAATCAAGTTATGTCAGGATTTTCCCCATGAAATTAGGTTTTGCAAGGAAAACTATTCAATTCATTTAATATACCTATGACATTTATAATAGGATTCCACCGTATTGCTTTTTCCATTTTTGAAAATGGTTCCATGAAATGGCAACTATAATTCACTAAGAATGTGTTCAATGGTGGCCTAAGCATCTGAAGCTTTTGGTTTCAAATTCAACCCATGGCAAGTCCTCTCTGAATATCTTACTTGCTTTCTTCCCAGAGAGCTCAGGAGAAATAGTGACTAACTTAATATATAAATGCCAGATAACAAAGACATCTGGAAAGTCCCCTTGAGGTTATCATCAGTTCTAGAGTGGCTCACAAAACGCTGCTTAAGAAAAAGTCCAATGCAGTGGGAGGGCCATGCCATATGTCCATTCATTCCATGGTCATTGACATCTACATTCTTTTAATGTGGATTTTAAGTAGCAAGTCAAAAATTCAGTCTCATCCTAAATGTACTGATCATCTGTCCTCTAAGTTTTCTGGGAAAGCAGGACTATAAATCATTTGCATCCTCCCAAGTCTTTGATAGAGCCATAAATACTCAAGAGCCACAGAGACAGGGAGAGAGGAAGGGATTACTAATCCCATCAACAACTTGCCAGTTTTATTTTTATATTTTAAATGAATGCCTGCTACCTCTGTCTCTGGGCACACATTCAGAAGAATGACTTGCCAATAGTTTTTGGTGGCTTCAAGGGAAGGTTTACGATTTATTAATACAAAGGAAAGAAAGTACAAGCAAACGACACTCACATTAACCACCTTCATGTGCTTTCTGCAGCTTTGCAGATGACAGAAGCATCAATATCCTGTTAACTTTGCAGAGCAGTTAGTTATGTCGTTAAGAGGTTAAGAGGAGAAAAAGTGCAGGAGGGCGCCAGAGCCAACTGGGAAGTCAGCCTGAGGCCCGCAGGGTATCTGAAGGCACAAAGCCCCATCGGCACTGGTTGATCCAGTAGCAAAATGTCAAGCTAATTTATATTCAGGCCAGGAGATTCCATGGACTAAAGATAAATGAATAATTAGTATAAGGACACTATTTTTTTTAATTTTTTTATTATTATTATACTTTAAGTTCTGGGTTACATGTGCAGATTGTGCAGGATTGTTACATAGGTATACACATGCCATGGTGGCTTGCTGCATCCAACCCCCCGTCATCTACATTAGGTATTTCTCCTGTTATCCCTCCCCAACCCCCTAATCCCCTACTATCCCTCCCCTAGACCCCCACCCCGCAACAGGCCTTGGTGTGTGATGTTCCCCTCCCTGAGAACACTATTTTTCAAGGCTACATTGCCCTCAAGTGAATTAAAGGTTCATTGGTGAAATCACCAATGCCTCTCTAAAGTTTTCACCAACTGTAGTTCTTTGGCAGAAAATGACTACAAAGTAAATCCTTTGGTGGTAAGTCCAAAGGAAGTTGAGTGACTTGGAGATGGTATAGGAGTGTATCCAGAAACAGAGAGTGCAAAATGTCTTTGAATTCCATGTTTTAATCTCCTTATCAATTTGGCATTCTACCTCATGATATCCCCTTGTTTCAACTGAAAGTGAAGTGTATATATTTTCTTTCTGGAATAGCCTAAGTGTAGCTGTGTCTAAAAGGAAGAAAAGGATGATAGCTCAAAGATGTAAAATAAAGTGGCCACAATTTTTGCTACATGTAGTATTTTTATATAAATGAAAAACTCTGGCAAATGATTAAAAATTAAATGTTCCATGTCCTATTGAGTTTTACAGTTCAAATGCAATCCCATACTTGAGGAGGCTGAGGAGGCTTGAGGCCAGGAGTTTGAGACCATCCTGGGCACCAGGCAATACAGCAAGACTCCATCTCTATTGAAAAATTTAAAAATTAGCCAGGCATGGTGGTATGTGACTGTAGTCCTAGTCACCTGGGGGCTGAAGAGGGAGGATCACTTAAGCCCAGGAGTTTGAGATTGCAGTGAGCTGATTGTGGCACTGCACTCTCCAGGATGACAGAGCAAGGCCCTGTCTCAAAAAAAGAAAAAAGGGGGGCAGGAAGGTTTTGTTAGGAGTTGATAGGTCGGAAGACACACTCCTCTGTGCCTCACTGCTCAAACCCACTTTGAGAAGCCTGGCTCTGATGGGAAAGCACACATTGACATCCCCGGAAGTTTCTTTGCGTTGATTCTCTTTAAGCCATTCCCCACTCCCATTCTGTGAGGAAAAAAACCCACAAGCTCTCATCCAAACCAAACGCCACTGTCAACAGACCTATACTAGCAGTTATGTTAAGGATGGCAGCTCAAAGATGTAAAATGAAATGGCCACAATTTTTTGCTGCATGCAGTATGTTTATATAAATGAAAAACTCTGGCAAATGATTAAAAATTAAAGGTTCCATTTCCTATTGAGTTTTACAGTTCAGATCCATATGTTGTGTCATCACATCTTCAAATACAAGGAACCACTGGATTCCAAGAGGCATAACAATGCATATTGTGGATATAGAAAAGTGGCCAAGTGGTACTTGCACCTTCTCAGAACTTTTTAATTGAAATCAAAAACAAATTGAAGAAAATTCCCAAGGGAAAAAGGTGACAAAATACACCTTCAGGCTCTCTCTATGCCCAATCTGAACAAGCCCTTCTAAGAGCCAAAGGGAAAACAAGTATTTTTCCTCATGTCTCTTGAGGTAACCGGGCTGCTGTCATTATTAACTGGTGCCTCAACTGGAGTGAAGAACCAAGGCTGGCTGCTTCTATTCCCATGCTCTTTTGGAGTGGCATAAGGATATAAAACTTGAATTTTTTTTTTTTTTGAGATGGACTCTCTGTCACCCAGGCTGGAGTACAATGGCGTGAGTTCAGCTCACTGCAACCTCCACCTCCTGGGTTCAAGCAATTCTCCTGCCTCAGCCTCCCAAGTAGCTGGGATTACAGGCATATGTCACCATGCCTGGCTAATTTTTGTATTTTTAGTGGAGATGGGGTTTCCCCATGTTGGACAGCCTGGTCTCAAACTCCTGGCCTCAGGTGATCCACCCACCTCAACTTCCCAAAGTGCTGGGATTACAGGCATGAGCCACCACACCTGGCCAAAACTTGACATTTCTAATGCACCAAAGAGGAGTTAACCCCATGACCAACACCATATTTTAAATCTAAATGGCAAGGATATCCTAAAAAGCACTGCCATGAAACAACAACTCAGAGAGTGAGGAAAGCTTAACTCATGACTCCTTTAAAACACATTATGAGGAATACAACAATAGCAGTAACTACTCTGGAATGGTGATCTTTTTTGTTAACTGGGCTATGAAAGATCATACACTGTTCCAAGGCAAGCAGCAGTCATTTACATAACTGTGCAAAAGGCACTCTCTCTGATGTGATGCCAAAAGGGTGACATCATGAAAAACATACTTTATAGATGACCTTCTATAATTGACTAATGTCAATTGGTTAATAGTACATATTCCTACTCAGAACATGTACAACTTTCATTTCTGAAACAGATTATTCTATTTACTACTCATCTTCAGTCTCTTTAGTTCCAGCATGGGGATGATAGAGGTCTGACTTCATGGATTTGTTGGGAGAAATAAGTAAGATACAACACTATCAGAAAAAGTTGTTGGCAGTTGGCATATTGCAAGAAGGCAATAAATTTTAGCTGCTATTGTTGCTGTTGGTGTTGTTTGTGAAGATATTGAGAACATTATCAAAAAAAGGTAATTTTCTGGCCCGGCACGATGGCTCACACTTGTAATCCCAGCACTTTAGGAGGCCAAGGCAGGCGAATCGCCTGAGGCTGGGAGTTCAAGACCAGCCTGACCAACATGAAGAAACCTCATCTCTACTAAAAATAAAAAAATAATAAAAAAATTACTTGGGCATGGTGGCACATGCCTGTAATCCCAACTACTTGGGAAGGCTGAAGCGGGAGAATCACTTGAACCTGGGAGGCAGAGGTTGCAATGAGTCGAGATCACACCATTGCACTGCACTCCAGCCTGGGCAATAAAAGCAAAACTCTGTTTTTAAAAAAAAAAAGAGGTAATGATCATCTTTGGAAATGAATAATGGCTACCACTTTTGAATGCCCATCAAATCTCAAGCATTACGTTAGTGATATTGAGACACATTATCTCTAACCCTTACAACAATAACACAAAAGTATTAAGATACCAATTTCAAAAACAAGAAAGCTGAGACTGAAATACATTAAATAATGTGCCCAAGGTCATAGAACTACTTAAAAATTAATTTTCAACAAATAAATAAAGGAGTTCTCAGGTAAGCAAAGGCTTAGCTTTGATGTCATTATTCTTGTTGCTGACTGTGTCCATTCACACATGGGTATTTGTGTACATGTGTGTTCACACACTCCAAAAGCAGCACAGCATATTGAAAACTGCATGAGCTTTGGAGTTCAACAAACATGAATTTACATACAATGTCCAGGGTTTACTGGCTATGTGACCCTCTCTGCATATCAGTCTTTAACTGTAGAAGTTGCTGAATAACTAAAATCCGAACATTCCCTCATCATCTCAATCATGTATTTGGAAATATTAAACCCAAAGTGTTTCCATCTTGTTCTAAAAAACTCTATAAGCATCAAGGCTTCAAGGCACCGAAGCAACTTCAGCTCTTTCAGTGCTGTTGTGTCTGAGCATTACTACCTATTAGTTACCACATACAAACTCCTAATAGAAAAGAGGTTCAAGATTGTCTTGCTTCGTTTAAAAAAAAAAAAAAAAAAGACAGACAACACAACTGGCTACATCAATACACAGGGTATACTGTTTAAAAAATGTTCTTGGCTGGGTGCAATAGCTCACACCTGTAATCCCATACTTTAGGAGGCTGAGGAGGCAGGAGAACGACTCGAGGCCAGGAGTTTGTGGCCACCTTGGGCACCAGGCAACATAGCAAGACCCCCTCTCTATTAAAAATTTAAAAATTAGCCAGGCATAATGATACATTACTGCAGTCCTAGCTACTTAGTGGGCGGCTGAGGAGGGAGGATCACTTAAGCCCAGGAGTTTGAGACTGCAGTGAGCTATGATTGTGCCACTGGACTTGAGGATGACAGAGAAAGACCCTGTCTCAAAAAAGAAAAAAACGGGGGTGAAGGGGTTATAACTGTACAAATCTGATCTTAGACCAATGTATAAATTTGGAACTATGATCTCTTTGTGGGTAAATGCTTACAAACTGAAGGGTCTGAGACACTCCTAAAATCCTTAACTACCCATGTACAGTACTCCATAGAAGACATCCACAGACACAGTGGCCCAGACTATCGGAGTCATCAGAAGCAGGGGGTGATTAGAGCCCAAGCTCTGAATTCCTACAGACCTGAATTCTGATCGTAACTTTGTCACCTATTAACCAGACAACGAATGTTATTATTAGATGATTTATGACCTTTCCATAAACCCAAAGGAGATTCCATAGTACAAGGATTCCTGGTGTTTCAAAGACCCGGCTTAAGAGTCTCCTGATTCCCCTCCTCTACCCCAGCTCTCTCCTGGCTACAACCCAGGTTGCTGGACGAGGCTCCAGAGAAGGGCACAACCCCATGTCTGGTTCCCATCACCTTCTTAACTACTCGCTTTCTCCCTCCTTTCTCTCACATCTTCACTACTCACCACTCATCTCTAACCCCTATCTTTCACCATAGTCTTGGAAATATTTCTCTTTTAATCTCAGGCAATTTCTTTCCCCTCCTATTTCATGTATAAGTAAACAGCACAACCTACAACATCAGCAAAAATAAAAATTAAAAGTCTAGAGTGTTCAGGAAAATTGGGCTTAATAATAAGCCAGTGATACCAAGAGGCTTGTAAGAATTCAGAGGTTTTCTTCAGAATCTCCATAAAAACCACATCATAGATAAAGCCTGGACTTCGAAACAGACAAACCGGTGTCTATTCCCAGCTCTGACTCTTACTACTACTGTGTTCTTGGAAAAATCACAAAACCTGAGACTCTTTTTCCCCTGTACTACTAAAGTAAGAAATTAATGAGATAATTCACAGAAAGCACTTGGTACAGTGCCTACATGGTAAGCATGCCACAAATGTTAGCTATTATTCATATGATTCTCTCTCTCTTCCTATTTCCTGCACCTTGTTTTTCTTTGACCACTAGGATTGAAAATAAAATTTTCACAATTTTTTAATGTGACTATGTGGAGTAAGAAAACCTTCTGTTTCGTTAAACATTAGTAAGAAGTCAGGTTTACTGTGCACTATTGTACCCTAGCCTAGGAATCTAAATGTAGAGTGGTAAGGAATGGAGAGTGGGCAGATAACTATATTCCAGGTTCCATATTCAGCTTGACAAACTAGACCACAACCTGTTTACAGGTTTATGAGAGAGGGCTTTAGAGTCAGCTCTTAGTGGAAATAGGGCTTTAATTCATTAATTCATTCATCCATTTTAACTATTCCCTCCATTCCTACCCAGCTCTGTTTAACAGATTTTGAGACAGAATTGGAAGGGGATTCAGAACAAGTCTGGAATCAGAAAGACATGGAGGTAGGCTGGGAGGCTTATAGGAGAAAAAGGAATCTTGGCCTTGATCTTAGGTGAAGAATGAAGAATGAAGTAGCCAGACCAAAGACTAAGCAAAAGTTGGTAGAATTGTGTTGAAATAACACACAAGTTTTCTCAGTGTAAACCATCAATAGTATGTGGGCTCTTTCGACCCTCAACAAGTCCCCTAAGCAATGAACTTAGAAGAACAGCCTTCGAGAACAGCATCTCCAGTGGCTTCCCTGCTCACCAAATGTATGTGAGCTTTCAAAGCATGGAATTTGAAATTAAAACCTTTCGTTTTTGCAAGCTACCCTCTTTTCATCATTCTTCTGTTTCTACTTTTCTCTTCCCTGTATCCCTACAATCTAGTGTGTTCTAGTGAGTAGGTGAAAAAAATATCAGAAAAAAAAATAAGACAGTATAATCTTGGAAGAAATGATTGACATTTTCATTGTAAATTGTCTGGGAAGAGACTAATAAGTATCTATTAGCAAATGCAAACTATCCTTATTTCCACTTGTGCATTGTCTCCTCATATTTGAATGTGCCCTTGGGTGGAATAATGATAGAGGCGTCATCATGCCTTTTGGTAGACTTCTCTATTTTGCCTTCTTCTCACCTATTGGTTACATGTGAAATGAGATAAATTCCTTATATAATGTACAGTCCTTAATAAAGTATTGTATTAGTCTGTTCTCATGCTGCTAATAAAGACATACCCAACACTGGGTAATTTAAAAAGAGAGGTTTAATGGACTCACAGTTCCACACAACTGGGGATGCTTCACAACCATGGCAGAAGGCAAAAGGCACATTTTACATGGCAGCAGGCAAGAGAGAGAATAAGAGCCAAGAGAAAAGGGAAATGCCTTATAAAACCACCTGATCTCATGAGACTTATTCACTACCACGAAAACAGTATGGGGGAAACAAGCCCCATGATTCAGTTATCTCCCACTGGGTCCTTCTCACAATATGTGGGAATTATGGGAGCTATAATTCAAGATGATAATTGGGTGAGGACACAGCCAAACCATATCAAATATCATATTAATAAATCATGATATGGATCTTTGACTAGGTGTGTTAGTCTTGAGTAGTGTATCAAAACATATACGTATTTTCCCTTATAATCCAGTAATTCTACAAATTCAAATGTGGGCAAAATTTTGATGATTTATGTCAAGGCAAATGTAATTAAAAGAAGTGGAACATTTGTAGAGCTAAGGAAATAATAAAATGCTCAAGTTTAGGAACTCCTTGACTTACATGCCTTAAATCTGAGTCAGACTTCCTAGATACTAGTGTTATGGAGAAAGAATTTGCTCCCTCCCATCTGTTCCTGTGCCAGATTTATTATTTATTACCGTTCTTTTCCATTTTAGCTCCCTTTGTCATTCTAAGGTATCCAGAAGGGAATTCTGTATTTTACTATTTCGAGTAGATTTCAGAGACAGAAAAAATGATGGGAATTTGGCCCTCAATAGAATGGTCTTTTCTTCTGCAGTTACATAAACTCAATACTGATTTATATTTCCTAACACTGCTCTCTTTCCTCTGTTTACCATTCATTTATTTAGCAAACATTTATTGGCATGATGGAGCCACAGAATGAACAAGGCAGACACAGTCCCTTTATCACTACAAGTTATGGGGGTAGTCCTAGCTTCAGAGGAAGCTTTAAACATTACTCACACGACATCTTTCAGCCCTATCTTCTCAGGGTTGCTTCCATTCTGAGACAGATTTCTTTTCACAGTTCTGAGATGGCTCTAAGCAGCTCCTGGAGCTACCTCCTTACATATGCACTACTAGTCAGAAAGAAAGTCAACTTAACCACCCAGGCTCACTTTCCCTCCATCTCTACCTCACTGCTCATTCAAAGAAAGGACCTAAAGTTGGGTTATGTTGGTCCCAATTGGTCTGACTCAGGTCATGTGCCAGTACCTAAGCAATCAATGTGATCAAGGACATGCAATATATAACAGGTTTAAGCTCATCAGAGCCCATTCTTGCAACTAGTCAGAGCCCACTGCATATGGCTGAGAAGCTCAGGGCACTTTTAGGAAAGAAAAGAAGGCATGGAATTGATGCTGGAAGGAACAAGACATGTTCACTAAAGTCCCTGTCCTTCAGGGCTAAAAGCTTCTAAAGAGTTGACAGAATAATGGGAACTCACCTACCCAGCATACACATGAATCATTTCTGATAGATGAGGGCTAACAAGTGTATAGTCTTGGGAATCTTCCCATAGCAACAGGATGCAGGCCGAGTGTTCTGTTAAAAACTACCACTGAGCAGCCAGCATATGCTCAACACTGCTGGCCTCTGGCAGCAATTCAGAGGTGAAACCTTTCGTTTCCAATTAGTCTATGCTTTGACTCATGTAGTGCCTAAGAATTCACCTTTATTTATAAAGTTCAGGATCTTGGAGAAATTTGACAAGAGCTACTAAAAGATAAAGTGTTTGCAAGGATATGAGTTTCCTCATTTAATCATAATTTAATTTTGATTAACAAGTAGACCTACTTAGATAAAACTGAAAATAGCTCTATTAGAACCTCACATTAGTAGACATGTTCCTTCTCAGTCTCGTTTTCCACCTTGAATGCTGGATTTATTTCTAACCTCACATGTTATACCTCATCAATCTAATGCTCTAAGCCAGTGGTTCTCATCCTTGGCCACTTGGGGAGCTTTAAGAAATGTCAATACCTAGGTCTCAACCCCAAAATATCAATGCCTGGATCTCCACAGATTCTGTTGTAATTGATCCAGGGTGCAACCAAGGTTAAGAACCACTGCTCTCAGTACCACCATCATCTTTTCCCTGGGCCACTGTAATATCCTCCCAAGCTATAAAATATACAAGCTCTCCAGCCATTGTCTGCTTGCTCCCCCTCATTCACTACACTTCAGCCACATTGACCTTTCTTTTTTTTTTTTTTTTTTTTTTTTGTTTTTTTGACCGGGGGTCACTCTGGCACTCAGGCTGGAGTACCATGACGCCTGATCATGGCTCACTGCAGCCTTAAACACGCAGGCTCAAGTTATCCTCCCACCTCCTGAGCAACTGGAACTTCAGGGCACATGCCAGCATGCCCTGCTAATTTTTGTAATTTTTGTAGAGACAGGGTTTTGCCATGTTGCCCAAGCTGGTATTAAACTCTTGGGCTCAAGTGATCTGCCCACCTTGGCCTCCCAAAATGCTGGAATTACAGGTGTGAGCCAGCACGCCCGGTCTCACATCTTTCTCATCTCAGGACCTCTGTATGCGTTGTTTCGTCTGCCTGGAATGTCCTACACACACACACACACACACACACAGAAATACACAAAGACCTTTTTCCACTATGCACACAAACACTCTGCCTTGCACACTTAACTTATCGCTGAGGGCTCAGTTTCAATGTCACTTCCTCAACGGGGTTGTCCCTGACCCATAATCTAAAGTGAGCCTCCAGAGGCCAGGTGTGATGGCTCACACCTGTAATCCCAGCACTTTGGGAGGCCAAGGTGAGCAGCCTGCTCGAGGTCAGAAGTTTAAGACCAGCCTGGCCAACATGGTGAAACCCCATCTCTACCAAAAATACAAAAAATTAGCTGGGCACGTAGTGCACACCTGTAATCCCAGCTTCTCGGGAGGTTAAGGCAGAAGAATCACTTGAACCTTAGAGGGGGAGGCTGCAGTGAGCCAAGATTGTGCCATTGCACTCCAGCCTGAGCAACAAGTGAGACTCCATCTCAAAAATAAACAAAAAATTTAAAAAATTAAGTGAGCCTCCTGTTTTACATTCCCTTAGAGTCCTGTTTTATATTTTCCTAGCAAGGGGTTATTTGTATACTATCTGGCTCCCCTTCCATGCTCCCTGAAGGCAAGGATAATTCTGTTTTCCTCACCCATGTATGCCCTAGAACCCAGTCTTGCCCCTGGTCCATAGTAAATTCTCAATAAATAATTATTAAGTGTAAAGAAAAGAAGTATGTTTTATTGTACCATTTCCTTAAACTGAGGGGCGTTGTAAGAAATAGCTTCTGAAGTATACAGCCATATTTACTCAAGGTCACATTTAGAACCTTGTTCACTACATAATTGTAAGTCTTCTCTTTACAAAACTCCATTGAAAAGAATTTTTCACAGTCTCAGTTCTAGGAATAGTGTGGTTTTCCTAAGAAAGGAGCACAAACCTTTTCCTTCTAAGCTTCAACAAGCTCTCTGCAGACAAACCTAAGGAGAAAGGGGAAGGTGCTGAGTAATGCACACCCAGTTACTGCTCCCAGGTTTACCAATTAGATGCTTCTCTCACTCCAGTGGGGGCATTCAAGCCAAGTGTGTTGACCCTAAGTGATTCCCTTCACATGGGAACATTATGTCAAAGGAAAGGAGGTCCTCTCTCCCAAACATCATTGACTTAATAACATTTATTTAGTAAGTATTTAATCACATAAAGTCTCTATTCATTTTCTATTGCTTCTGTAACAAATTACCACAACTTAAATTTTGAAAGTCAAAAATCCAAAATGTCACAGTGGGTCATGCCTGTAATCCTAGCACTTTTGGGAGGCTAAGGCAGGCTGATCATTTGAGGCCAAGAGTTCAAAACCAGCCTGGCCATCATGGTGAAACCCCATCTCTACTAAAAATACAAAAATTAGCCAGGGGTGGTCATGTACACCTGTAATCCCAGCTACACAGGAGCCTGAGGCAGGAGAATCACTTGAACCCAGGAGGTGGAAGTTGCAGTGAGCTAAGATCACACCACTGCACTCCAGCCTGGGCAACAGAGAGAGACTCTGTCTAAAAAAAAAAAAGTCCAAAATGTGTTTCACCAGACTCAAATCAAGGAGCCAGCAGAGCTGCATTCCTGCAGGCTCCAAGGGAGAATTCATTCCCTGTGTTTCCCAGCATCTAGAGGCTGCCCACATTCCGTGGCTCATGAGCCTTCCCAGCACCTCAACCTCTGCTTCTGTTCTGACATCTTCTTCTCTGACAGGTTCCGGGAATTAGGATGCGGACATCTTTGGGGGACCATTATTCCACCTACAACAGTTAAATAATTAGAGGTCTGTCGACAGGCCAAGTTGTATATTTAGGATGTAATTAAAACCATATCCAAGAACTGTCTACTATCTTCAGTATCCAGTATCATCCATTCAGACCAGTTCATGAATTCAAACAGTTCAGCCCAAAGACATGATGTAAAATACTTTTCATCCTGAAAAAGTAGCCCAGGGATATTTTCAAAACTTTGTTTTAACCACGAGAAAAACATCCTTGCTAATCAATAGTCCTCTAGCTTGCAGCTATGAAAAAAGAGCTCTCTTGTTATTCTTAATGCCTGGAATTTACACTATCTTTGCTGTCCCCCAAGCCCCCGTACCCCCAACTCTCACTCCTAGCCGTCTCCTAATCTTCTCCCTTCACTCCCCAATGCCTACCCCAAAAGGAAAGCATCAAGAAAGTGACATGAAGATGGAATAAGAAATATCTTTTGTAAGAGATGGTGCATCATTATGTTGCCCAAGCTGTTCTTAAACTCCTGGCCTCAAGCAATCCTCCTAGCTCAGCCTTCCCAGAAACTGGGACCACAGGCATGAGCCACCATACCTGATAGAAGCATCTCTTAAGAAAGGGAACATGACGATGAGATAATTTCTAACAGACAAATTACAAAATTCTCTGTAACTATTTAGGATGGGATTTGGCTGAATTTTTAGACAATTTTTCTAGCTCTCCTTCTAGCTCTGGATCTGTATAAAAATTGTTTATATCACTTGCCTATTCTTTCTTTTCTTATAAACTCTTGAAGGTGAAGACCTCTATCATTCTCCAGGTCATGCAAAGAGTCATCCAATAGATACATGCCTGTTACCAGTTCTGAGACTCAGGCTGTCATTTGCACATGCCAACTCCTAATTCCCCCATCTGCTAAAAGTACACTTCCATGAATACTTTAAAAGCATGTAGGTTTTAAATATTTTTTTTTTAGAGGCAGGGTCTTACTCTGTCACCCAGGCTGCCGTGCAATGATAAAATCATAGCTCACTATAACTTCAAATTCCTTGGTTCAAGTCATTCTCCTGCCTCAGCTTCCCAAGTAGTTAATTTTTTTTTAGACATGGGGTCTCACTATGTTGCCCAGGCTGGTCTCAAACTCCTGGCCTCAAGCAATCCTCCTACCTTGGCCTCCCAAAGTGCTGGGATTGCAGGCATGAGCTACTGCACCTGGCCCCTAGATACAATTTGAAATCATTTTCTTAGTTATTTTCTTGTATCCATCTAGGCCACTTCCCCCTCCTTGCCTATCTCTGTTCTCCTCCAGCCATTTCTATTTTTAGGCAGGTCAGCACTTACTGATTTGTCAGGCTACTCCCTTCTTACTGTTACTGAGATCATGTGAAAAAAACAACTAGTTACAAATGCGGAACCCCGTAGTCAATGAGCTAGAAGATCTGATCCTTGGAGCACAGTTTGAAAGAAACATTTTTTGCTGACTATTAGAGAGTCAACCAATGTGATAGTTAAAAACGCACACACTGGCTGAGTTTGTCTCAGGAGGTACAGTTAATATCCATTTATTTTCACTAATTCTTAAGTCTGGAACGTAACTAGCAGGTATGTTCTGTATTTCTCTGTGTCTCTTGTCTGGGAGTCAGATTTGGAAGCAGAGTCACTGCAGCACTAGCACGGTCCCCATAGTGCTCCCAGGCAGCACAGTGGTTGGAGTGATGGTAGAGCCAGCCCCTTGCAGAAGTGGGAGTCAAAGTCTTGAGCTGATCCCCCAGGACCTGAAACTGACAACTGCAATGGCTGCCTTAACATCACACAGGACCAGATCAGAGTTATCTTGGCTGTCAATTCTGGGAACTGGCCAAACACTCCATCACCACCTATCCTGGAGTGAGCCCAAACCATGGGCTCAACAGCCTTTCTTATTCTCTAGACTTAATCAGTTTCAATTCAACAACTGCATCTCCTGGCATGCGCATCAGAAAGTATCACTATGGCCTTCTGCTGTGATTACCTGGGTGCTGGGAAAGCGACAAGACTCCACAACTCCCCTCCAGTTCACCAGATGCTCCTGAGATCCCCAGCAGAGCCTTATCAGTTTGATGTGATCCCCCGTGAAATGTATGCTCTCCTGGGGGAGGGGACATTTAAGCCATCCATTCATTCAGCAAACCTCATTAATGGAATACTCTTACTTGCAAAGCATTGTGCTGGGCCCTAGAGGCTTCTCTTTGCCTGTAAGGAGTTCACAGCCCAGTCAGTTATTAAGCATTTATAGTAGCTCAGTGTGTGGGGAAAAAAAAGAGAATTGGACATATTTTAGTCAAGAAGAGAAAAGCAGTATGCCAATTTCCAAGGCCAGGGAGGAGAAAGTGGGGAGAGCAGAGCTCACCCAGAGAAGATAAGCTTGTGTGACTTCCCCAGCCGCTCCTAAAGCCAGGCCCACACAGCCTGCCATGTGGACAGATGGACAGATGGACAGATAGCAACACTGGGTACTTCCACAGGTCCAGAAGCACATCTTTCAAACTAGGTCAGAGAACTTCAAAAGGACTCTTAAAGTCCCCATATAGAAGAAGGAATCCAAGCTGCCAGGTACAATCTACTGAAATATTGGAATAAACAGCAGAAAAGCAGCCCTTTCGCAGCCCTCTTGGCCTCCGTGGCTCACTTCCCTCCCTTTACCCGTGCTCTCAAATGTTGAGGACATCGTCCCCGTCATGATGACCCAGGGGAACGAGAGAAAATTTTCCAAGACCCAAGGTTACTTTATTATAATTTCATCTCTTTCACCTCTTTTTGGCCACAGTCCCTTCCATGCTTCAAATCCCCCCTGAGGTAACTATTAGCCCTCTCGGGATGCTCTCCCCACAGTAGGCCCCTGCAGCTCTCTGCAGGAATTCATCTGGGACCATGCTCCCACCCTCTTAATATCTGGCGACCACGGAGAGGGCAAGGATGAGCACTCCAGCGGCTATCCTGACCCAGTTTCCTTTCTGTATTTCCTTCGTGGAATCTGCTGCTTCCTTTATACATATTTGTCAACCACCTGAGGGGCTCAGAAAAGCTACATTTAAGGGAATGATGAGAGCCTTGTCACTTGAAGCAGGGTCTGCAGACCAGGAGCAAAGGCACTACCTAGAAGCTTATTAGAAATATAGAGTCTCAGGACCCACTAGACCAACTGAATTAGAATCTTCACATTATCACCTGTGATGGCAGCAGGGGGAGGAAACAGCTCCAGCCCTGCTTCTGCCCTGTCTCACGCTCAACTGAGGGGCCACCACGCCAAGAGCGAGCTTTTCTATCTCTGTATTGGAGCCACACATTTCTTGTAGCCTTAAGATGCTCTTGCCTTGACTTCACCAAGAATGCCAACTCTACCATGAATAGAAGGATATTCTGTGTCACTGGGGCATTTGCAAATCACTGTAGCACCTTTATCCTTTTTTAACTTTTTTAAGAGACAGGTTCTCGCTCTGTTGCCCAGGCTGGAGTGCATGCAGTGCAGTGGCCCAATCATAGCTCACTGCAGCCTCCAACTCCTGGACTCAAGCAATACTCCTGCCTCAGCCTCCCAAGTGGTTAAGAGTATAGGTGTGTGACACCCAGCTAACTTTGTGTGTGTGTGTGTGTGTGTGTGTGTGTGTGTGTGTGATGGAGACAAGGTCTTGCTACGTTGCCCAGGCTCTTCTTGAATTCCTGGGCTCCAGAAGTGATCCTCCTGCTTTGGCCTCCCAAAGCACTAGGATTACAGGTGTGAGCTACCCTGCCTGGCCACATCTTTATCCTTTATTCCTCAACCACACACTCCATAGATCATCCCTATGTCACTTACTCCCTGCATTATATGCCAACTGGGGGCTGGCATCAGTTCTCTGTGACTAAAAATATTCTTTTATGTGTTATCCATCTGCTGAATCCCTATAGTGGGCCAAATACTCTGCCAGACATTCATCCTCTAAGTAAGAGCTTGTGGATCAGACTGCACAATTCTACTGTGTAGCCCTCATTAGAAATGTGTGATTGGAGGAGAGGGAGAGGCACAAGCTTCGCAAGATAGGGATGCCAGAGCGACAGCGAAGGTCATCAGTATGCTACTGCAGCCTGCCCCTAACCATACCCACACGTGGCTCTTCTATAACATCCTTTGTCTAACCATGTCTCTTGACCAGTCCCTTCTTGGAGGGTAGGGCTCAGTGATGTGGGAGTCCACCCAGGAAAGAACAGGTTGGACAGAAGTGACAGGAGTCTCTTGGCTGAGCGCAGTGGCTCATGCCTGTAATCCCAGCACTTTGGGAGGCCAAGGCAGGCGAATCACTTGAGGTCAGGAGTTCAAGACCAACCAGCCTGGCCAACAGGGTAAAACCCTGTCTCTACTAAAAATACCAAAAAATTAGCCAGGCATGATAGCACATGCCTGTAGTCCCAGCTACTCAGGAGGCTGAGGCAGGAGAATCGCTCAGGAGCTAGAGGTTGCAGTGAGCTGAGATCATGCCACTGTACTCCAGCCTGGGCAACAGAGTGAGACTCTGTCTCAAAAAAAAAAAAAGAAGTCTCTTTATCAGCTCACCCCTACCCAGTGCCCAGCATCCCTGACCACTATCCACTCAAGAGCCAAGCCCCGCTCGGGCTGAGTTGCCCTTCCAGGCAGAGTCAGCTCAGATAAGAAGCTCAACAATCCTCTAGAATTCATTTGGATTTTCCCAGATGAAGGGTCATAGGTCAAGTCTGAAGGAAGCAGAGAGAGGCCACAGGTCAGAGAGCTATCTGAGCGGCCAGGTCAGTTTAGGACAACAATGAAGACACCACGGAAGCTGTGAGCCAGGCCCGAACAGCCCAGGAAACCAGACTGAACCAGCCCCTTCTTCTCAGGAAGTGCTTTCAAAGATGGATTCAGGTTACAGTAGCCCAGGGCTCCCTACATCCTCCTTCCTTCCTCACCATATTCCTTTCCCACCCACCCCATCCTTTTCTCCAGGAAATATGAATTTATTTCCCTCCTCTGATTTTTTTTCACAGGGCTGTCATTTCTCTGTAGTTACTGGCAAAGCCACTGAATACCACCCCTCTCCAGCCTTACTGCCATGCCAGATCCTGAATGCCTTACTCTATGAGGACAGGGTAGGGGAGATGATTTCACATCCCTCCATGTAGGGGAAGTCCTGACCCTCCAATCACAGGGCTCCCTGGCACAGCCTCATTTTGCCCCTGACCCATTAGTGACTGACTCCAAGAGGGCTATCTTCTGATTTCTAATTCCCTTTCCTACCCTGGAGCCTTTAACCTTCTAATCTAACAGAGATTGCAGTTTCAGCCACCCATGCTGGCCTTCACAGTATCATACTTGACGCAGCTGAGTATCTGCAGGTTCCAAGAGAAAGACACGAGGTTAGGATAATAAGAGAGTTCAGCAAATAACCCCTTGACCTGTTTTTATAAATGTGCTGTGTTGGGGCTACAAGAAAAAGTATTAAATTATAAAAGTTTATTATCATTTCCCTCCTTCTATTTTCCCCTCCTTCAACTGAGAAAAGAAAGCACCCTTGGCCACCCAGCTTCCCTTGCCCCCGGAGCCCAAAGGAGTGTATGAGGGTACCAGCCATGTTCTGGCCTTTCCTGAATTGCCAGAAAGGAGACTGAAACCTTTACAAAGGCATGCTGCTGAAGAGAGTAGAAGCAAAGCTTTGAGGCTGTAGCAGGCCATGAAAAGTACAGAGAAGGAGGTGGTTTTAAGAAGCAGTGCTGGCTGGGTGCAGTGGCTGACACCTGTAATCTCAGCACTTTAGGAGGCTGAGGCAGGCGGATCATGAGGTCAGAAATTCAAGACCAGCCTGGCCAATATGGTGAAACCCCATCTCTACTAAAAATACAAAAATTAGCCAGGTGTGGTGGCGTGCACCTGTAGTCCCAGCTATTTTGGGAGGCGGAGGCAAGAGAATCACTTGAACCCGGTAGGCAGAGGTTGCAGTGAGCCAAGATCGGGTCACCGCACTCCAGCCTGGGCAACAGAGCAAGACTCAGTCTCAAACAAAAAACAAAAAACACTGCTACGGTTCAGGATTTGAATCCCCTCTGGTGTCTTTATCTCTCAGGTGAGATCCGAACAGTTTACGAGTACTTTTGGCTGCAGGTGCTGTGTGTTTCCTTGTATGTGAAGCCACCATGGGAATGTACACATGGTCCTCACTTATATTTGAGTTGCATTTTTTTCATGCCTTTAAATGCATAGAAACTCTAGTGAATTAATTGTACCTTACCTAAAACCGGACAGAAAAGCGTCAGCAAAGCCAACTCAAATCCTCAGATTGCTAATCCAGTGACCCAACTGACCCCAGGAGCCAAAAATCACACAGGGCATCTTTCTATCTTCTAGTGACAACACATGCCACAGGTTCTGACAGGACTCAACATAAGTGCAGCCCTTCACCAGCTTTGAACCTCTCCTTAAGACGACTAGCTAGCCGTGCACTTTATGCTGCTGATAAGCATCCCCAAAATTATATTTTTATTTTTAGGTGCTTTGAGGGAAAACAATTAGGAAAAATATGTGAACAAGGACAGAGAAGCGGCAGGCTTTACCTCATACAAACTCTGAGAACGTACTTAATAATACAGGCAGCAGTGAAAGATGGTCTTACATATATTTATTGCAGAAAGGATCCAAACGCTGTTTTATCTCAAATGATCATATATATAATCCTCCTCAGATCATAATTAACCATCAAATGTAAATCAGCAGATATGAATATTTCTTGAAAGATGTTAAGAAATAAAAATTAAGGTTACCTTATTTTTATTTGAAAAGAACTTACGTTTGTTACCTAAAAAGAACCCATATTCTGGCTGGGGATATTAGACAAAGATAAATGAAATAAATAAAGGGAAAACCCACAAATACATAAAATTCTAGGACTGAATAACGAAGAGACAGACAAGTAAATATAATCTTAGGACAACAAGCATGCACCAAAGTAGAAAACAGAGAAACAGCTTAATGTTCTCCAAATTATATTGTAAGCATCTGGAAAAGAAGTTACTGAGAGAAGAAACACACACAAAATATTCACTTGAGCCGGGGGTGGTGGCTCACGCCTGTAATCCCAGCACTTTGGGAGGCTGAAGCGGGTGGATCACCTGAGGTCAGGAGTTCGAAACCAGCCTGACCAACAAGGTGAAACCCCATCTCTACTAAAAACACAAAAATTAGCTGGGCAGGGTGGCAAGTACCTGTAATCCCAGCTCTTCGGGAACCTGAGACAGGAGACAGAAGAAGTGCTTGAAGCTGGGAGGTGGAGGTTGCAGTGAACAGAGTTCATGCCACTGCACTCCAGCCTGGGCAACAGAGCAAGACTCAGTCTCAAAAAAAAAAAAAAAATTCACTTGGCTAGTTTATCTCACTATGCCCAGACATTGTCAATAAAGGGCTATATTTAGAACCAATTCACTATTGCTGTCTTTGCAGCTCATATATTTCTTTCAGTTTACAACTAATACATTTTGGCAGATTCCCGCATTCTCAAATGCATGCTATCTTCTTGGCACCTTTGGAAAGCAAGTATAGGTAGAGCATTAGTGGTTCATCAAAGTCTTTTGAAAAAGATGAGTTGCTCTGCAATACACAGTTTATAAACCTCCACTGCAGCAGACCTATTTATCATGTTCTACTCATAAAATGATAAGCTTGGTCCTACAGCCTAAAATAAATCTGGATAAGCCTAAGACGAAAGCTTCTGAGAGTCAATCTAGGAAAAATGATAGAATTTAAGTGATGAGAGGTAACTTAAATGACATTTAATCCAGTCTGTATATACATAAACAACAGCACAATAACCACAATTCCTGAGCACCTAAATACTAGTTTCTCTAACTGTTTTACACATTCATGGTAGCAAAGAATGGAAAAATTAAAGTGTTTTCTGTGGTTATTTTACATATATATGTAGAACTTTGTCTCCTGCTATCTACACATTATATCCTGAATATTTTACTACACTCCCCATTATTTTTTTAAAAGGTTCCATCTTAAGGGAGCTCTGTAACTGTTGAGGACCAATCTCCGATTGTTGAGTGTGTAAATTGTTCCCAACTGTTAGCTACTATAAACACTTTGATGATGAATGGACCCACATATATATATATTGTTGTACACATGTACAGTTATTTCTTTTTGTCATAATTACCAAATGCCCTCTATTTATATCAACACTACATTAGCTTTTGTTCTGTCATGGGGTATACACTGCAAAAATAAGATTGCCTAGTCAAATGTGAAAAAGATGTTTCATGTTTAGGCTTTTGATCTATGTAGCCAAATGGCTTTCCAAAAACAATTCAGCCATAATTTGCATTTTCTCCAGCAGGGTGAAGTGCCCCATCTTTATGTACTCACCAACACTGGGTATTTCTTCTCTTCATCATTGCCAATTTGAATGACCCAAGGTTGTATCTCTGTTTAATTTAAATTGCTTTTACTCCAATGTTAATTTGCCCTTTATATTTATTTATTGGTAAATTGTCTATAAACTTTCTTATTTTCTTTTGGGTTGATCCTTATTGATTAGAACCCTGTTTATGTATCAAAGATAAAGATATAATCTTCTTTGACCCTCATATATTGTAATCATTTTTCCCAGTATATTTACCTTTCTTTTTTTTTTAACTCCATCAATGATCTACTATACCTTTCTTTTTAAAAATTCAAATATAGCCATCTTTTTCTTTACAGATTTCATCATTTGCTTTTGTATTCTCAAAGTCTTTTTTATTTCCAAATAGTGACCAATTGGATAAATACAATACATTGGCTACTTCTTTTCCCAACGATTTGTAATGTCATTTATCATATACCAAAGTCTTACACATGTCACACAGGCACTGTGACAGACTGAGAATTCTGTTTTATTTCAATGATTCTTGTGCTGGAGCCAAACTGCTTTAATTAGTAAAACTCTATAAAACACATTAGCATACATAGTATGCCATATAATACATGTTAACATATGCATTATGCCATTCTTTTTCATCATTAGCTATTCTCACCAGTTTAATTTTTCATATGGCCACTATAATCACTTTGCCATGTTTCCAACTGAAAAGTCCTGTTGAAATGACTTAAAACTTATTAAATTGGGAACGTCTGACATCTTCACACCACAAAGCTTTCCACTCGAGAACATAAGCTGTTTTTCTATTTGTTTTCTTTTATGTATCTCAGCAAAGAGATGTGCTTTTTTTTTTCATGAAGGTCTTGCACATCCTTGGACACTTTTAGTTTTTATTGTGATTGTGAAAAAGATCTTTTCCATCACATTTTCCAACTAGGTATAGCTGGCATCTAACAGAATTCTTAGAAGCCTAATAATTTTTGAAGGCTATTGACAAGAATGTACTATACCACTTCTATCATCACTTATAACTCGGTCACTCTTCCCAGAGTCTTACTTAAAAACAACTCCCCTGTCTTCTGTAGCTAATGTCAGGCTGGCCTGGCTTCAGTTAGACTCTCAGACATCTTGCCAGTGGTCCTGCCCTGCTGACCTTGAATCAAGAGTAGCCTGGGAAAGTGGAAGAGAGTCCCAAGCACAGATTCTACCTAGCAGAGTCACATGTCCACGGCATCCCCTCACAGCAGGCGAGTCAGTTCTAATGTCATTACCGGTGATCCACCCTGCCATTAAGTGTCCAGAAAAGCTCATAGATGACCCTTTGGGAAATGCCAAAGACTCATCAAGAGAAAATAGATGCCTCCATGAAAACCTTCAATTTTGTTGGAGTATAATGCATAACGCATTTTTCATTCACTCAGATAATATTTATGGAGCTACATGCCCAGCCTATGTTAGACCCTGGGACATGAGAATAAATAATACACTACTTCTTATGACATGGATAAGTAAACACAAAATAGGCTTAAGATATTTGAGGGGCATCAGAGACACATTATGGAAGTAAGTTTTCCAGCTCGTGGGAGTTTTCTAGGCTAATGAGTATGAAAAAAGCATTCCAAAATTTCTTTTCCAGAATTCCAGAGGGAAGAGTTTAAGCAAAGGCATCATGAGTACAAGAGATTGCAAGAAGTTTGGGTTGTAGGAGGGTAAAACATAAAAGAGAACTGGAAAGGCAAGCCAGGGACCAGACTGCAAAGACTTTGAAAGCTCTTAGATGGTATTTGAATGTTACCTTGGAGATAATTGGGAGCTACAACTGTGTCACCTCTGGTTGCAGTGAGGAAAAGGACGGACAGAAGATGGAGCCTGGAAAATGGGATGCCGACTAGAAAACTTTTGCAATTGACAAGGTGGGGCTGGGATGTTAATGGGGACAGCTAAGAGGATGGTAAGGAAGAGTCAGATTCTAAAGATAATTAGAAGGTAGAATTGGCAGGATGTGGAGATCAAATAAATGCCAAAGAAGAAAAAGTGAGGTCAAGCAAGACTGAAACTCCAGGATGTGAATATCTTGGAATTGTGGCTCTGTCTTCGGTTTGGCTTCATCTCAGAGTCCTGGAACTAAGCAAATTCCTCTCCCTTCTCTTCCTCCTTCTCCTCTTCTCCTTCTCCATCATCAAACAGATACTGAAAAGGGCAGACCTTTCCCTAAATATCCAGCTCACCTCAGAAACAGGGCAACTTTATTCCAGGAAGCTCTGTTCACAGAAGTATTGTTAATTCAAAGCCATTTGCCCAGCAATACCACCTTACATTTGTGTAAGTTTTGGTTTATACAAAACCTTTATATAAACCTTATTTTACCAATAAGAAAATCAAGGCTTAGGGAAGTTGCAGCTTGTTCAAGTATGAAGAGTTTGTTCACAATGGGTCTAAGGGCTCCAACCAGTTCTTCTGCTTTAAAATCCAGAGAGGATACAAGCTACAACTGGCCAGGTGTGGTGGCTCACGCCTGTAATCCCAGCACTTTGGGAGGCCGAGGAGGGCAGATCACTTGAGGCCAGGAGTTTGAGACCGGTCTGGCCAACGTGGCAAAACCCCATCTCTACTGAAAAAAAAAATACAAAAAAAATTAGTCAGGCATGGTGGTGCATGCCTGTAGTCCCAGCTACTCAGGAGGCTGAGGCAGGAGAATCACTTAAACCTGGGAGGTGGAGGTTGCAGTGAGTCGAGATCATGCCACTGCACTCCAGCCTGGGCAACAGAGCAAGACTCTGCCTCAAAAACAACGACAACAACAACAAATTGGCACAACTATAAACCAAATCACTAGTCATAACAGGCATACCTAAAGGAGAAAAGAAACAAGACCAAGGCTGGAAGTGTATGGCACGTGTATGTTACGCTGTTCAAATGGGACTCTCATTATCGGAGGATGAATATACAGACCTAAGGAAAGAAAGCCCTCAGCTCAAAACCCTACCATAGTCTCAGGAAACCTCTTTGATTTTCTGATCAATCTTTGTTCTACAAAAACAGTACCTCATGCCAGCACATCAAATAAGGGACTTCCCTGACCAACTTCCATTTCACACGCACACACAGCCTGCAGCTCAGGTGACAAGAGGCATTCTTTGCAAAGAAGGGAAACAAGGGAGCTGGCTAAGGCAAGCTAGTGTCGATGTGGGAGAAGAATTTCCAGTAGCATGAAGAGGAAGAACGAAACTCCACCAGGGAAGAACTCGCCACCATTCATATTCATATTGTTTCTAGTTTCATATAAACTGCTAACTTATTTTGATTTGAAGAGAATTTCAACCCTGATGCATGTGAGTATGCTCCTTATCAAAGGTACATGAATGTCTGTAAGCCTTCAAACAGGTCAAAAAGCACAAAAGCAGCCTGCAGGAGCAGACGCTGAGCTAAGTGAGTCACTGTCCAGAAAGGATCATCCAGGCCACAGAAAAAGAAGAGGAGCAGGAGACAAGGCTCAGTTCCGATGAGAAAGGGCAGTAGAAGCTGCTGAAGATATGCTGTCCGCATGATGAGGGTCGGAAGTGCAAATGCTCATCTAAATTCTCCATGCCTTGCAGCCCTCTCTACATATATGTGATGATCACCCCTGACTTTGGATCGTTTCTTATGCCCCATTAGGATAGACACAATTAGTTCACTTTCCAGGTGAGACAGAGGCCCAGTGACTACTTCACACCATTTCACCAAGTAAGTAGCAACATGGACTCAAATTCAGGCATTGGGAAGGGGATGAGGGTTGAAAAATTACCTAATGAATACAACGTTCATTATCTGGGCAATGGGTACACTCTAGAAGCCCAAGCCCCATCAGTATGCAGTATACCTATGTAAGAAACATGCACATGAACTCCTGAACCTTAAATTAATTTTGTAAATTCAGGCATTATAAAAAGCATTAGAAACTTGGACATAAGGCCAAAAGCATGCAATATGTCCTTCCAGTGTCATGCTATGCAGTGTTTAACACCCCCACCCTCAAGGATTAATTAATTATCCAAAGGAAGTACTTTCATTTCACTCTGCCATTAACTACAAGCTTAGACTTTATGAAGTTACAGTTAACTTGTAAATCTTAGTGAGTAGAGATGCAAATAATTCCCATTTGGTGGAAAAGACATCAAAAGTTATCTTTTCTATAGGACAATAACCAGTTTTCTATTGAACCTAACCATCTATGCTAACATTGCCTTTTTTTCTTTTTTCTTTTATTTTATTTTGAAGCAGAGTCTCACTCTGCTACCCAGGCTCTGAACTGAAGTGCTACAAACACGGCTCACTGTAGCCTTGATCTCCTGGGATCAAGCCATCCTCCCACCTCAGCCTCCCAAGTAGCTAGAGCTGTTGCACATCACCATGCCTGGCTAATTTTTTTCAATGTTTTGCAGAGACAGGGTATCACTTTGTTTCCCAGGCTGGTCTCAAACTCCTCAGCTTAAGCAATCCTCCTGTCTCAGCCTCCCAAAGTGCTGAGATTACTGGCATGAGCCACTGCACCTAGCCTAACATTGCTTTTTAAGTATGTCAACCCCTAGTTATTCAAAAATGCTCTTTGAACAAGATTTACTATCTTACTGGTTCACTTACAAATGAGTTAATACATCTTTGACATGTGTTCATCCTATATTCACATGAAAGCTGTGTTTTCAACTTTCCAAAAATTATATTTCTTCCTATATCCAGAATTTCGTGTTTCTTCCTCCAAAATAGCACCTTTGTGGTACTACGTACATAGTCCAGTGTGCCTCATTCTACCTGGCAAATACAGTACCCTAGACATAGTAACGCAGACAGCTGGTTATGTACTAGCAACTGAACGGCACTTGGAGGCGTCCCTGTAACTGACCTGATATTTCCAACATTTATCTCAAGAGCCATCATATATTCAATGTACTGACTTCCGAAGACCACTCTTGGCAGCTGAGACAGCCAGCCCACCACCCAATGAGGAAGGGGCTTTGACAATTTACAGGGTATGACCAACACTTCCTCATCCAGATTTACAAAACACACACAGTTTTGTGAGATAACTGAAATGCTGAGGGAAGTAGACTGTAAGTTCTACCTGAGATATTTTCTCTCTGGGTGAAACTCAAGATAGCAAGACCATGACTTAGATTTCACTAGCATCTCACACCAAGTCACAAAATTAACCACTCCAATTCACTCAAAGAAGAAACACAAGAAAGCAAAGAGTGCAATGGATCTGGGGAAGAGGACCATCATTTTACATACTTAACAGGTCACTGACAACTTTTCACACTTTATTGAGAGAACCATCTGAGCCATTAGCAGGTCATTTGACCTACTCTCTTTAAAACCTCTCTAAGCTCAGAAAACAATACTAATAGCTCCAGGAATAGAAATGGTCTGAGATTTTAGTCTGACCACTGTCTGCCAGGCAGATTTGCTGGCTATAGGCACTTCCCAGCAGTTCCAGTCTTGCCAGGAGCTTCCGGCTGCCCCTCTGCACATTTTGAAGAACTTTCTTCTACCCCTGCTGCTCTATTTCCGTACTGTGTATTTAGCATCTATTATGTATGCCAAGAACCGGCTGTGTTCTGTGGGGTATACTGGGCATGGAGATTCTACCCTCAAGGATCTTCCTGTCCAGTGGGGAATATCAGACAGATCTAAATAGCTACATATAGAGTAGAAAATGACTAGTAATTCACAAATATTAAGATCCTACCATGTGCCAGTTACTGTACACTGAGTATTCAGTGGTGAGCAAGGCAGGCTAGTCCTTGTCCTTAGAATGGGTTCAATAAGCATTTGCTGCAAGACGAAAAATAACAGTTGTTCGCGCCCTCCATAGGCCAGGCTAGGTACCAGGCATTTTCTCATTTAATTTCCTCCTCACAAGAACTTTCTTTGGTAGGCGATGTTATTCCCATTTTTAGTAGATAAGGAAAAAGGGGCTCAGAGATGGTAGGTGACTTTCTCAGGTTGTTACAGTCATGAATAGCAAAGATAGGATTCAAATACAGAACTATCTGACTTGAAGGATCCTGCTCCTTGAACCTCACTACATTTACTATCAGCATTTTATGGCAATGCCTTCCTTCAGCACAGGTGTGACTGACTCATTTCCAAATTGAGAAGCCTCATGAGACACAGGCTGGCAAGCCATGTGGCATCCACTGCTAGTCCAAGACAAGGACTCGCAAAGTCATGACCCGTAAAACCCGCAATGTTTGATTGACGCTTGATCTATCTCTGGCTGTCCCTTGACGTCCTCTGGCATACACTGTGAGATCTACTTATCTTCCTTCTGATAGAATGAGAGAATAAAAAGCAGAGAAGAGGAAATGAAAAGTTAAGGGCGGCTGGGCGTGGTGGCTCATGCCTATAATCCCAGCACTTTGGGAGGCCGAGGCAGGTGGATCACGAGGTCAGGAAATCAAAACCAGCCTGGCTAACACAGTGAAACCCCATCTCTACTAAAAAATTCAAAAATTAGCCAGGCGTGGTGGCAGGCACCTGTAGTCCCAGCTACTTGGGAGGCTGAGGCAGGCGAATCGCTTGAACCCAGGAGGCAGAGGTTGCAGTGAGCCAAGATGGCATCACTGCACTCCAGCCTGGCAACAGAGCGAGACTCCATCTCAAAAAAAAAAAAAAAGTTTCTGGGCGCAATGGCTCACACCTGTAATCCCAGCACTTTCAGAGGCCTAGATGGGCAGATCACCTAAGGTTGAGAGTTCGAGACCAGCCTGACCAACATGGAGAAACCCTGTCTTTACTAAAAACATAAAATTAACCAGCATGGTGGCACATGCCTGTAATCCCAGCTACTCGGGAAGCTGAGGCAGGAGAATTGCTTGAACCCGGGAAGTGGACGTTGCAGTGTGCCAAGATCATGCCATTGCACTCCACCCTGGGCATCAAGAGTGAAACTCCATCTCAAAAAAAAAAAGTTAAGAGCACAAGCTTTTCCCCCTGTTTTTAGGATTCCTCCAGCAGGAGTAGCCCCACACACAGACAGACTAGACAGCCACTACACACAAAGGTGAACATCCAGCATGGCTTCCACACCCAAAATGGCATCCTCCCTTCCCCCACCATTCTGCCTTAACTCAAGGAAATTATTTTAAGTCCTTCTCTTTTACTCGTTTTGAGGAAAAGAATAATTCAGGACTTAATAGCTTAGCAAAGCCATCATAATGAAGCCTAAGTTAGTGAGCCAGGGCAGCCCCGCCCTGTGTTCCCACCTTCTTGGCATCATCTTCCCCAGTGCACCCTGGGCAGCTCCAGACCACAGCTGTTCCTCCCCCAGTGCACCCTGGGTAGCTCCTGGCCATTCTCAGGAACTCAGCTCAGACACCTCCTTCTCCAGAAACCCTTTATTTTGTTAATTCCAACTTTTATTTTAGATTCAGGGAGTACATCTGTAGGTTTGTTCCATGGGTATCTTGCATGATGCTGAGGTTTGGAGTATGATTGATCCCATCACCCAGGTAGTAAGCATAGTACTCAATAGTTTTTCAACCCATCCTTCCCTTTCTCCCTCCCTTTCTCCCCTCTAGTAGCCCCACTGTCTACTGTTACCATCCTTGTGTCCATGAGTACCCAATCTTCAGCTCCCACTTATGAGAATATTCAGTATTTAGTTTTCTATATCTGACTTAATTAGCTTATGATAATGGCCTTTAGGGGCATCCATGTTGCTACAAAGAACATGATTTTATTCTTTGTATGGCTCCATAGTATTCCATGAGGTATATGCACCAGGCTTTCTTTATCCAGTGCACCATGGATGGACACCTAGATTGATTCCATGTCTTCGCTATTGTAATAGTGTTACAAGGAACATACAAGCGCGTATGTCTTTTTGGGAGAACAGGGGCTTTTTTGGTTTTGGGGGTTTTTTTAATATATATACCCAGTAATGGTATTGCTAGGTCAAATGGTAATTTCAACTTTTTTTGAGAAATATCCAAACTGCTTTCCACAGTGGCTGAACTAATTTACACTTCTACCAGCGGTATATAAGCTCTCCCTTTTCTCCACAGTCTGACCAGAATCTGTTGTTTTTTGACTTTTTAATAATAGTCATTCTGACTGGTATGAAATGGTATCTTACTGTAGTTTTGATTTGCATTCCTCTGATGATTTTTCTATAAACCTGTTAGTTGGCCACTTGTATGTCTTCTTTTGAGAAGTATCTGTTCATGTCTTTTGCCCACTTTTAAGGGGTTTTCTGGGTTTTGCTTGTTGAATTAAATTCCTTATAGATTCTGAATATTATACCTCTGTCAGATGGGTGGTTTGTGAATATTTTCTCCCATTCTATAGGTTATCTGTTTACTTTGTTTATAGTTTGTTTTTGTTTTGTTTTGCTGTGCAGAAGATCTATAGTTTAATTAGGTCCCACTTGTCCATTTTTGTTTTGGTTGCAATTGCTTTTGAGGACATAGTCAAAATTTCTTTTTCAAGGCCAATGTTCAAAATAATGTTTCCTAGATTTTCTTCTAGAATTCTTACAGGTTGAGGTCTTATATTTAAATCTTTAATTCATCTTGAGTTAATTTTTGTATATGGTGAAAAGTAGGGGTCCAGCTTAATTCTTCTAAATAGGGTTAGCCACCTGTACAAGCACCATTTATTGAGTAGGGAGTTCTTTCTCCATTTCTTTTTGTTTGTTTGTTTTTTTGTCAGCTTTATCAAACATCAGATGGCTGTGAGTGTGCAGTTTCATTTCTGAATTCTTTATTTTGTTCCATTGGTCTATGTGTCTGTTTTTGTACCACTACCACACTGTTTTGTTTACTGTAGCCTTATAGTATAGTTTGAAGTAGGGTAATGTAATACCTCTGGCTTTGTTCTCTTTGCTTAGAATTGCTTTAGCTATTCAGGTTCTTTTTTGATTCCACATGAAATCTAGAATAGTGTTTTCTAATTCTGTGAAAAATTATATTGGTAGTGTCAACAATAAAAAGTCAAACTTTGTAAAATATTTGAAGAGATTTATTCTGAGCAAAATGTAAAAACCATGACTCATGACACAGCCCCAGGAGGTCCTGAGAACATGTCCCCATGATGGTTACAGCTTGATTTTATACATTTTAGGGGGACAGAAGTTACAGAGACATAGATCAGTACATGTAACGCATACGTTGGTTAAGCCTGGAAAGACATGACATCTCAAAGCCCAAGGGCTTTCAAGTCATAGGTGTATTCAAAGATTTCCTGATCAGCAATTAGTTGAAAGGGTTAAGCTTTGTCTGAAGAGTTGAAGTCAACAGAAATAAATGTTTGTAATTAAGAGGAATCATGGAAACCAAGGTTCTTATAGATGAATAAGATATGTATGTATATATATATATATAATATATAGATAGAGAGTCAATAGGTGAAGTCTCCAGGTAGCAGCCTTCAGAGAGAACAAATGGTGTCTTTTATCAGACCCTAAAAGGTGCCAGACTCTTACACTTAAATCTCTCCTGGATCAGGAAAAGTCATGGAAAGGAAAAGGAATAGTCTATGGATTATAGATTTTCCCTACAAGAGACAGCTTTTCAGGGCCATTTATCTCAAAGAACTATATTTTGGGGGAAAAAACTTTGGTTTCTTTCAAGGCTTGTTCTCTGTCACGTGATGCTATACTAGAGTCAGGTTGCAATTTGGTATCTTATTGCTACAGAGTCTATTTTGCCAGTCACAAGACCTCTGTTTTCATGTTAACGCTGGTCAGCTGTGTGTAAATTCCAAAGGGAGGAGAATATAAGGAGGCATGTCTCACCCAGTCCCACTTCCCATCATGGCCTGAACTCGTTTTTCAGGTTTACTTTGGAAAGCCCTTAACCAAGAGGAGGGGTCCATTCAGTCAGTTGAGGGGGCTTAGAATTTTATTTTTGGTTTACAGTAGTTTGATAAGAATGCTGTTGAATCTGTAGATTGCTTTGGGCAGTATGGCCATTCTAACAATATTGATTCTTCCAATCCATGAGCATGGAATGTTTTTCCATTTGTTCGTGTCATCTATAATTTCTTTCAGCTGTGTTTTATAGTTCCCCTTGTAGATGTAGGTATTTTATTTTTGTGTGGCTATTGTAAATGGGATTGTGTTCTTGATTTGGCTCTCAGCTTGAATGTTATTGGTATATAGAAATACTACAGATTTTTATACATTGATTTTTGTATCCTGAACCTTTACTGAAGTCATTCATCAGTTCTATGAGCCTTTTGGCAGAGTCTTTATGGTTTTCTAGATATAGAATCATATTGTCAGCAAAGAAGGATAGTTTGACTTTCTCTTTTCATATTTCTCTTTTCTGATCCAGCTCCAGCAGTGTGTGTGTGCAGACACGTGCACAGCCAGCAGCACCCCTGCCGCATGACCCCATAACCCTTACACCGCCCCTGCCACAGCTCATGCGACACTGCACAGTGCCCATGCTTTGCCAGGAAACCACTTGTCCCCATGCTCTGTAGCAGGAGGAATTGTATCTGGTCTTGCTACTCTCACCATTGAGTTCAGTCCAGGAACCCAGTAGACTCTGGAAAAAAAGAACAAAGAAAAGAGAAAGCTTTGCCCAGACCCTCCGCCCACCACCTCACCTTCCTTTGCTCACTTCAGGCCTGGTGTAATTCCCGGGGATCAAAGCTGCCAAAGGAGAAAAGGGTGAGGCCTGAGGAAAAACAGACTGGAGAGGATGGAAAAAACAAGGAATATCTGAGCAGGCGCTCCAGGGCTCCAGTAACAAAGGTCAGAGCCATTGCTTAGCAATATTTGCAGTGCCCAGTGGGGCAGTGAGGATGACTCAGCTTCTAGGGCTCACTCCACAGATGGCCCTGGGCTTGTATGTCATGGGACACTCTAAGGGGTCTCTGGAACAGCTGCCCATGACCTGCATGTACTGGACTCGCTCGAGGCGCCATGCTGTAATCGCTGGATGTCTCCCTTCATGCCTAATCCATGACAAGTCAATGAACTGGTAATTAAAGAAACCATTTGGGCAGATGTCAGGAACATCTGACTGGTCTCCCTTTTGCCATTGTGCATAAAGAAGAAAAATTAAACAGGACGAGAGCTCTGGGTCACACAGCCGCACCTCCATTTTTATTGCTAACCTGACTTGTGAAAGGAAGTGAAACCGTATAAATGCCCTTCTTCTGTCAGCATGGTAACCAGGGGTGGATGGAGCTGGGTTCACCATTTAACAATACACTTTGAACAGCTCATCTGACTGGCTGCAGCCATGTTATCAAGCTGAACACATGTTGATCTGAGTAGATTAGAAAAATAGTTCCCAGTGTCTGGGGATGTAGTGCTTTTAAACGAGTGCTTTGCGTTTCAAAGAATGAGCCATTAAGAAGTTCATTGTATACATGTAGCCCATGAACCTGAAAAGAAATAAAAGTAAAATCAATACCGAATCAGCAACCCTAAGCAGCAGGCTAGAGGATTTGGCCGTTAGAGATACGGTTATAAAAGATTGCTATTCAGTTTATCTTTCATTTCGTGCACAGCTAATGATAGGAGGAATCACAAATCATCTTCACATTGAATTTGCACATTTTATAATCAACAAGAGAAAAAACTCACACTTTTCTTCATATTTTATTTCCTTTTTCCAAAAAGAGATTCAATTTTTTTTTTTTTTTGGAAATTTAAATGCGCTCTTTCCATTCACGAAAAGAATTCTATTACTCCTGCGTTCAATCTGTTCAATCTCAGTTTAGTTTCAAGTTGAGAGTTTCATTTCCAGGCATGGACAGAGTGGTTGCTGTCCCTGTTTTGCTCCTCATTTTCAGGGCGCAATTCCTTGGCAAAGCCGTAGGCTCCTGAGTAAGTCAAACTCACTACTTTTCACCCTCTAAACGCCCTTTACACGTGGGAGACTGACCACATACAACATGTTCCACAACTAAAGTTCAAATCATAAAGAAATGAATCAATTGTGTTCAAGCATAGGAATATCTAATTTTAAAAAAACTTTTCAAAATGTATGCTAAGCCCTTCTCATGTAATTATTTGCCTTGCTTTATAGACTATAAAAATATGTATTAATAGGCGTGATCATATTCTTTGTTTTTAGGGTTTTGTAAATATTTCAGAGACAGATAAAAGCAGAGAGATTTCTAATAGACAAGCTGTTTCCACAATTCTGTGCCCTGAAAGGTGTCTCAAACCAAAGAAAAGAAGGCAATAATCTAAGGAAAAAGGGGTCCAGCATTCTTTTTCATCAGAAGCTTGGTATTCCAGAGGCAAATAAGGATCAGTGGGCAGCCCACAGAATGTCCTGGTGGCACCAGTAATATTCATCTCTGTTGAGAAATTTGGACTTGGCTCAGACCATCTGCCATCACTGCAGCCGAAGGTTACCTTTCATTTGGAAATTATGCTGTCAACTTTGTTTAGAATATACACGGGCATGGCATATGCTTCTCCTTGCTGCCCAAGGAGATGCTGGCATGGAAAAAATGTGAAGGCTCCTGATTGAAGCCTGTGTTTATGGACTCTCCTCTTCTCTTCTCCCCTAGTTACTGTGACAGTGGGAGGCAAGCAGCACCTGCTCGGACTGTATGACACCGCAGGACAGGTACATTTTTATTATCTTGATCCATTCGAGCGCGGTGGTGTAGGGGAAAAAAAGATCCATTTGGTTAGGCAGACAGGACTCACAGCACAGATATTACCCATTCTGATCATTTGGGGCCAGTTTGTTGTCTGCCTAAATGACAACCAAAAGCACATTCTCAATGTTTTTAAAATACTTATAACTATGAAAATCTAAATTGGTACATTATCCAAGATATTGACAGGTAAATAATGATTCATTCATTGACTGATGACCATCAAAAACCAAAATAACACATTTGTGACCAAGAGTTTCCATTTCTTTCTGTGAAAACCGATTCCAGATCCAGGATTCATAGGTCAATTTCATAATGTTTAGTTCCACCCATTTTTTTTTCAGGTTGTTTTCTTTGCCTGCCCTTTATTTGAATTGCCTAATGAACTGCGAAAAGGCCCAAAAAGAGGTTGGTGGGAGTGAAGGGAGGAGATAGGGAGAAGACGGATTGAGTATTGGAAGGAAGAAAAGCCAGGATCCTAGAGGTTTTCCAAAAGTGAGAGTCAACCCTGAATAACTGGGGGTTGACTCTAAATTCCCTAAGATTCTTGGAATAGTCTCACTTTGTCAGAAATGTTTCTTCAAGTTAGAGAAACTGGCCCACCAATAATGTAAGATAATGGGCTAAAATTCTCAACATTTAATCCGTTGGCACATGCTCTCTTTGGGTGAAAATGCTGCCTTCTCTGTCTTTCCCAGCATCCCACACATCACTACGAAGTTCCTAATGTTCTAATATTCCAATCTGGTTGGTGGATTAGTAGAGGGGAAGTAGTTAAGCAACTGATGGCCATGGCCCAATTTCTTGGATAGAGCTTTTGTTACCATATGTCTTGGGTCATTTATTTAGGTCAAAAGCAGCGGGTTGTTCAGTCTGTCCAAATTCATACATCCTTTGGAGTGAACATTTTACCATGCTATTTCTCAGTGTGAGTTTCCTGGTAATTGTTATAGTGATGCATTTGTCTAGGCCTTTTTTTTTTTTTACAAGTATCTGAATATATATCATTTTGCTCAACTTGAAAGCTCTTCACAAGAATATAAAAAAATGGAATTCTCATTGGAGATTTCTGTGAAAATGTGTGGTGACCCCTGCATAAACCTATGTGGAACATCAAAGGCTGCTGTTGGCCAGGCTAGGGTGTAGAACGTAGCCTGGCCAACACCAGCCTGGTGCTGGAAAATCTAGCACCAAACTCAAAGCTTCTAAGAGCATGCAGGGTCCCCTCATTGACAGATGCCTGTTCTGGTAAGCTACCACCAGGAACTGGGAGTGGAAGAGATCTCTCACATCAACAGCAAGACACACGACTAAGAAAGGAGGCCCCCCACATGCTCAAATGAAAAAATCTGTTTGCTCCTCTAATCTAAGATACAAGGGCCTCAGGATAGATCATACCCCCAAAAGAAAGCTTTCCAGAAAAAAGGGTACACCACTTTGGAGGCTGAAGTTGCCTACTCTAACTCAATCACACAATCATTGGGTGTCCCCATTCATCAGGAACTCACAGCCTGAAAGAAACAGGAGTTTGTACCCTCCTCCTCCAAAGTCAAATTTTAAGAACATAATTCAGTTTGAAAGGTTCAATATGGCAGTGATTATTTCATGACTCTGAAACCTTTCTCTCTGGTCCCTCTGGCTTCAGAAAACGTCTCTCTGTCCCTGCTGCCCAGTCAGTTCCTCCCGTCTTCTGCAGCAATCCAACAAATATTGCCTCCTGTGCGTTAACTGCCCCAAGAACAACCTCCACAAGCTTCTGTTTAATCTTAAATCCAATAAAACTCTTTAAAAGCTCTTATGGAGTTTAATCATTTTTTTCCCACTGTTCTGTCCTTTAAAAATGCTTAAATAATACTAGTATAAGAGTTGAAGCTGTAAGACATTGTAAAAATATCCTTAAACTCCACATCAAAGCAAACAGAATGGCCCAAACCTCTGACACAGAAGTGATGAAGACCGATATAATATAACAACAAATAGGTTACAAGATATTTTTTCAACTAACTCTCAGTTGAATGCGTTATATTCAGAGGTGGACAAGGCTCAAAAAGGAACCATAAGCATGGGGAAAAAGAATCAGAACATATCTTAAGGTTCCTTCTAGGCCTAAAATTTTATAATGATGGATACCTTTTGCAGGTAATCTCAAGAAAGCCTGATAGAACTGGAGTAATTAGGCAAAAGGATTTGAGGCTAGACCTACGGGAAACCTTTCAACAGTAAAAGATTGTTAAATAAGGGGAATGTGTTACACTGCAGGACCACCTGTAATTCATTTTCTAGAACAGTGATTCTCAAACTGGAGTATGTGTCAGAATCACCTGTAGGGCTTGTCAAAACTCAGCTACTGGGCCCCACTTCAAGAATTTTTGCTTCTACAGGTCTAGGGTGAGACCCAGGAGTTTGCATTTCCTTTTTCTTCTTTTTTCTTTTTTTTTTCTTTTTTTTCTGAGACAAGGTTTCACTCCCGTCACCCAGGCTGGAGTGAAATGGCACAATCTTGGCTCACTGCAACCTCCACCTCCTGAGTTTAAACTTCCCAAGTAACTGGGATTACAGGCACCCACCATCACATCCAGCTAATTTTTATGTTTTTTTTTTTTTAGAGATGGGGTTGCACCATGTTGCCCAAGCTGGTTTCAAAACCCCCACATCAGGTGATCCGCCCACCTCAGCCTCCAAAAGTGTTGGGATTACAGGCATGAGCCACTGCCTCCGGCCCAAGAGTTTGTATTTCTAACAGGTTTTCTGGTGATGCTGCTGCTGGTCCCCTAGCACCACTGTGCTAGAACATTGCCCCTCAAAGTGTGGTCCACCAACCAGTGGTGTCAACATCACCAGGGAGCATATTAGAACGGCAGAATCTCAAGGCCTATCGCCAGCCTACTGAATTTGAAAATTCATTTTAAGAAGATCTCCAAATCACTAGAATGCACGTTAAATTTTGGGAAGCACTACTCTAAACATTTCTGGTGGCTGAGGCATCGTCTTGAAAGTTAGGAAGATGCAATGGAAAATAACCATTACTGAAATTTATTCCCGTAGTTCTGCAATTCAGCTATTAAGACTTTGTAACAGATTTAACTTGGAAGCAGCATCCCAAAATGTCCATTCCCCGTCCTAGGTAGAATAATCTGCCTCTTCTCAGTTAGTAGACTATAACTGGCACATACTAAATGTGCTATATAGCTAAAGAACTTCTATAATTCAAAATACTCATTTGGTCAATTACTAACAATGAAAGAGAGATGATTTCAAAACCAATCGATTAATCCCTGAACCACAAAAAGGAAATGTCTCTGAATCCAGCTATAGAGTCCATCTTGCTTGAATAATTAGATTTTTGTGCATGAATAAACCAAGGAGCAGTGCTTCACATCTTTGTCTTGAACTAACTGAAGCAAATGTGTTCTGAGAGGTAAAGCAATAGGAATTCATTATCTCAACTCTCAATGTCACTGCTAAACAAAATCATTTGACCTGCTTTCTCTTTACTTTGAGGCACCTAGTCTGCCTCAGACCTGGCTGCAGCCCCACAAGCCCTGGCCTGAGACACTCCTTCCCTTCCACAACTCAGCCAAGCATGTGCTACAGAGAGTTTATAATGAAGTCGCTTGCATACGCTGTCAACATGCGGTGGCTGCTATTAAACATTAGCTCCCTCCCCAAAACCCTGAAACAAACTAACATTTGGACTCAGAGTGGAGTCCTTTGAAGATAGAGTCTTCAGAACTCTGTTAGGTAGAATTCCAAACATTAGATTAGGCAATGAAGTGAGGGATTTTTCTCAGGGTGAATGCATGTTACTTCTCAGATCACACTAGGGAGGAAATAAGGCCAAGCAGTCCTGTGAGCCAAATCTATTTAGGCTGTGCCAACTCATCCTATACCAGACATGTCCCTAGTAGTGTGTTACTGAATGTTAAAGGGATTTCTGGCGCTCAGATCTTTAGCTCAGCTATGAAAGAGCCCCAGAGCTGACTTTCCCATGACTACCTTGCAGGCCAGTTTGTTGACAATGAATCAGGAGAGACTAAGTGGACAGCAGGGTTGGGGATGCCACAGCCAACCCTGGGCTTTCACCAGCTGAGCAACTTCAGAGTGGGAGAGGGCTCTTTCTCAGGTTACCGCTTGCAGCCAGGGGTCCTCTTACCTCACTGCAGGCCATTAGAGTGGAACCAGCCATTGTACTAGGACAAGGTTTTGCCTCCTTCTCTTGATGTGGCCTCACCTAGAAGGATGATGTGGGCAAAACCCTGCTCAGATTGCGGCCTTTCGGGCAAGACTCCAGGATGGGCGTATCTCAGAGACAACATCTGTGAAAATAGCAGT
The DNA here is from genome assembly GCA_963573385.1 of Cacajao melanocephalus. Taxonomy (NCBI): domain Eukaryota; kingdom Metazoa; phylum Chordata; class Mammalia; order Primates; family Pitheciidae; genus Cacajao; species Cacajao melanocephalus. The sequence continues at coordinate 45,749 of CAUYLG010017291.1, forward strand.
TAGCAGCACTGCCGGGGAGAAATGAGCATCTCCTGGTATCAGGGCCAGGTGCATCCTGGCCAGGCGCCTGGTTCTGTGGAAGGGTGAACCATCAGGTTCCCCACAGAATCAGGAACCATCTACATGTGGCCAAGCACAGAATGGTATCTGTCACCGAGAAACCAGAGCCCACAGCAGCTGAGCTGTCACCAGTGACCGTGGGAGTAGAGAAGCAAGGAACGGCATCAGCCCAGCCCCTTACTCGCCCATCTTCCCACATGTCACATATCTTCCCCAGGCCCTGATTTCTAAAGTCCCACTTTCCCCCAAGGGCTGAGGAAGCATGCAATCAGGCAATGAAGCAAGTACAGCTAGGGTTTATGAATGGCAACCCAGGCTCCACTTGGAAGGACACACATAAGCCTTCCCCTTGGCTACTGGCTGATCCAATGGGGCCATCTGGAGCACAGGATCTGGCAGCAACCCTCTATGGAAAGTTTGCCTAAAACCTCAGAACAAATGTTTTCCCTCAATGAGCAACTCCAACTTTCTCGCTCACGTGTATTTTCATGTGGGATTTTGAGGAGTAGGCAATTTGGGGGATTAGGGAGAAGTTTGTCTACATGACAGCTGCTTAGTAAAAGTAACCTTAGGACACGATCTTCTCCCCAAATTATGAGAAACAGAGCTGTAGGAACATTAAGAGTTGCAAACATGTGGGTCTTATTACTACTCAGTTCAGAAAAAGTTAATTTCTGAACCTGCCCCAGTATCCAATAAGAGCAGGGAAATGCTTCCAGGACCAGCAGCTGTTGTTGATATGGGATGGAGGATGGACTCTTTTACTGGATCATTAAAGTATTTACTATGTTCAAGAGAATGTTCTAAGTGGCCTACAAATATTAACATATTTTATTCTCATAACAACTCATAAGGCCAGCACTATTAGCCTCATTTTACAGATAAGCAAAGTGAGGCACGGAGAACCTACCCAAGATCACACCATAGTCGCAAATCCAGAGAATTTGTACCCACCACCCATGCTCTTCAGCACCATGCTATGCGCCCACCCTATACATGGTGCCCATGTTTTTCAAATTAAGCCTGATTTATGGGAGATTATTAAAATGAGACTTGTGCAAAAAAATCTAGGATAAATGTCACTAAACCCAAGACTTGGAAGCAGAATTCTATTTCCAATCTAATGTGGGTATGGCAGGGTGGGAGGAGCTCAGTGCAACTCTCGCTGCTGCTCTAAGTGTGGTCCCTGGACCCAGTGGCACTAGCATGACCTGGAAACTTGTTAGAAATGCACATTCTTAGGCTCCATTCCAGTCCTGCTACTGAAGAAGAATTTCCACTAAAGCCTGGGCAGCATGGCGAGACCCTATCTCTACAAATTTTTTTTGATTAACCAGGTGTGGTGTGCACACCTGTAGTCTCAGCTACTTGGGAGGCTGAGGAGGGAGAATCACTTGAGCCCAGGAGTTCAAGACTCCAGTGAACTATGATCACTGCACTGCAGTGTGGGCTTTCTGTAGTGCAGTGATCATAGCTCACTGGAGTCTTGAATCCAATCTCAAAAAACAAAAAAGAAAACCACACAAAACTATACTTTAACAAGGTCCACAGATGCTGCAAATGTATGTAGAGTCTAAGAAGTGCGGCCTAGAAAATGATTTCACTGACTTGCCTCAGGATGCAGCCTAAGATATTTAGGACCCAGGTGTGTGGCCCATCGGATGCTAACACTTTCTCTGAACTTCTCGTTTTTAATAATCACCCATAGTCGAGCCAGAGCACTAGATCTACCTTCAAACTGAACATGTTCTTGCCTTCAGGGTGAAGTTGGGCGAAAAGCGCTCAAAGCCTTGCTTTTCCCCAAAGCCTTCCCGGCACTCCTCAATGCTGGCCTCTGTCTACTTTACCTCCAAAGCCCCATTCGCACCTCTCTTTTAGATTAAAATGCTGTCTCTTCAAGAAGCAAACAAGCACCTGTCTTCCATTCTGAATTTCAACATTAGAAAGGGCCTCAAGTACCAACTAAGCCACTTATCCGCTTCTCATAGCCCTTGACATCATCTCCACATGTTAACCATCCAACCCAGGGCCAAAGCATACTTCCTTGCCAAAAAAAAATAAGTTACCAGCCGGCACAAATTCAACTCTCCCAACCCCACACCACCCCCAGTCCCAAGGGGACACTTTCTTTTATCAATCCTGACCCCCCTGCCCCGGCCGACCATATTTTGTAGCTGCAGCCCAGGGTTATCCCCCTATTGGGAGCCTTCTGTAAAAATATTTTTGCTCCGTTGTCCTGGTTAAATTAATCTGTCTAGACCTTTGTTTCTGAAACTGTAAAAGTGGCTGGTGGAGAGGGAAGAACAGTACCTGTGGTTCTGAAACTTGAGCTGCATCCAAATCCCCTGGAGGGCTTGTTACAGCACTGATGGTGCAGCCTCCCCCAACCCCCACCCCCAGCGCCTCAGCTTCGGGAGGGCTGCGTGGCACCTGGGAATGTGTATGTCTAACAAGCTCCCAGGTGATGCCAATGCTGCTGGTCTGAGGAGCATAGTTTGGAAACCCCTACATTCACTAATCTTTAAGTCCTCTTCTAATCTTGGAATTGTATTTTCCCAATTCAGATAGATACACATTCCACATCATTCCATTTTGAGATCAGCCAGCAAAGAGTAAGAGAAACTTAACCTGACTTACTTCCACATAAATTGAATTATTTCATGTATTTTCATTTTCTTTTCCCAGTTGAATTGCCAATTCTTATTCACTTTTATGTAGTTCATACCACCTCCTTAACAGTGCTGCGCATTCAGTAGGCACAAAATCTTTTTAGATGGAATGATACAGCAAGACTAAGGTTTCCACAGAGTAGAGATCCAGAACACAGAGCACAGTGAGCCCAGCGACCGACATGGTCAGAAACCACCCAGCTGGAGGGCCATGAAGGTAAATGATCCGAAATAGACCTCTCTCACCCACCCCACCTGCAGTCAGCCCAGCAACCTGCGGTCTTCCCAACTTTCCCATAATGTAAATAGAAATCCTTTGACAGCCACTGAGTTAAAAAATCAGACAAATATATGCCTGTCAGACTATTCACAACAGTTATTTGTTCCTTCCTAATCTAATTTCTACTGACGGTGTTTTGCTTTGGTTTTTGGCTTTGAGGTTTTAAATATACAGCGTCTGCTGCCATCCAGTGGTAATTTGAAGCAGACGCAGGCCATCAAATAGAAAAGGCAGGCTGTGGTCAAACATTTTGTCGACTGCTGGGTAACATATGAATCAAGATTCCTAGATACGTGAGTTAAGAAAATGCTTAATCTGTCACTTAAAATTCTGAGCTGCAGAAAACAGTGTGGTCACAGTTGAGAGCCAGAGCTGGATTTGGGCTAAATACCCCATCCTGGTATTTACGAACTCTGTAACACTGGCCCATCGTAGAACTTCTCTAAACCTTAACTTCCTCTTTTATGAAATGTGAATGTTACTGATACCATCCTTCCAGTTCCATCAGGAGGATAATGAGAACATACGTAAGAGTTTGAAACAATGACTGACCTTTAATAATAAGCCCTCGAGCACATCCTCCATTCACGGTGGAGATGATGGTGATGGACAGCCGTGGTTCTCAACTCCAGGCCCACCACAGTCAAATTAAGTCAGAACTCAGCTATGCAGGCCCACTCTCCGGAGATTCTAATTTAGCTGGTTCCAGAGTGGAAAAGGGGGTGGGGCAGGGAGTTGATTAGCAGAACATCAGAATGGTTTAAAAGCTCCCCAGGTGATTCTAATAAAAGTCACTGCAATAAATAGCCCACAGAAATGCCATGTGTTCATTTGCAGGTCACTGTAGAGGTCATTTCTTCCAGTCTGTCAACAGCATTTATTGAATATTTGCTGTGGAAAGAGTACATGTAGAGATGAAAAAAAATCAACATGGTCCCTACCCCCATTTATGACAATCCAGATGGGAGCATGCAGTGGCAGAGGGCAGGTGGCATGGTGAACAGCTGTAGATTATAGCCTGGGAAGGAGACTTCTTGGCTCATGGGCCTTTACAGCTGCTTTTTAAGGGAACACTCTGGAGAGAAAGGAGAGAAGTAGAGAGACCATGGGAAAGGAGGTTTGTTTTTTAGGGCTAGTTGTGTAAAGAGGAGAGGGTGGTGGCAATAAATTAGCTATCCCTTTCCTCACTGCCTTCCCAGCTACAAACAAACACACACACACACACACACACACACACACACACACACAGATACAGGCACAACTTGGCTGACGCACAACCCAGTAGACCTGACCCAACTTCCCAGTGTGACCAGCATTTATTCAGCTGTGCACCCAACTCCCAATTATTTGCTTTACTAGAAATGTGGTAAATTAGCCACAGTAGTGGGGTTTTTTTGGTTTGGGGTTTATTTTTTAAGGATTTTTCTTCTCAGCATCTTTGCCATCTTGCTTTGCATTTTGCATTAGGTACCTAAAACCTTTGCTTAAGATGTTTTGGGTTGTTTGTTGGTTTGTTTTTGAGACAGAATCTCGCTCTGTCACGCAGACTGGAGTGCCATGGCACAATCTTGGCTTACTGCAACCTCCACCTCCTGGGTTTGAGCAATTCTCCTGCCTCAGCCTCCCAAGTAGCTGGGACTACAGGTGCACACCACCAGGCCAGGCTAATTTTTGTATTTTTAGTAGGGACAGGATTTCACCATATTGGCCAGGTTGGTCTCGAACTTCTGACTTTGTGATCTGCCCACCTCGACCTCCCAAAGTGCTGGGATCACAGGTGTGAGCCACCGCGCCCAGCCTGCTTAAATTTTAATAATAGTAGCAGTAGTGGCCACATATACTGAGCCCTGTGTTCTGCGCACTCTGAGTAGCTAAACTATAGATCGATGCATGCCCACCAACCAGAGTTGACCACACTTAATATTCTAAGGTACTTCCTTTCAGTCTCACGTTTATGTGCATGTGCACCTGTGTGTAATTCCGTTTTATAAATACATTATTAGAGTCGATAGAAAAGTTGATTTTAAAAATATATCCATGATATGTTTTAAAAAACACAAGTGGCACAATATGAACTATTCAATCAATTTGTTTTTAAACTAAACATGTGTATGTTGTATACATACATAAATATAATATGGGTCAGGTGTGGTGACTCACGCCTATCATCCTTGCACTTTGGGAGGCCAAGGCGGGAGGATCGCTGGAGCCTAGGAGTTCAAGACCAACCTAGGCAACATAGTGAGACTCCCTTCTCTACAAAAAAAAAAAAAAAATTAAAAATTGGCTGGGTATGGCGGCATGTGCGTACAGTCCCAGCTACTTGGGAGGCTGAAGTGGGAGGATCACTTGAGCCTGGGAGTTTGAAGCTGCAGTGAGCTGTGATCATGCCATGGCACTCCAGCCTGGGCAAGAGATAAAGTAAAATAAAATGTCTGGAAGGACAATTTTTAAGCAGTAGCTCCCTCTCAGGACAGGAAAAACTCTTAGAGATCATATCGGGGTAAAAATAAGCTTTCACTTCGACTCTGTGCTCTTCTATAATGCTTGCATTTTTGCAATGAGCACGTACATGTTTCGTTAAGTTTCTGAAATGATAGGAAGACTAGTCATGGCCCTAATAAATGAGTTAATATTTACTAACTCATCTTTATGAATACATGTACATGATAGGTGTGAACATATAAGTTTGGTTGCACATGTATACACACATATATGGTATACACACATACATAGTGTATATACACATACGAGTTATTTATGGTGTGTAGGACACACGTCATGTTGTAGTATGTGATGTGTATATAAATATGGCATGTGTATGCACACTCAAACAGGAAGTTACCGTTGGCTTATGTGTTACTAAATTCCATAAAAATATATCAAACTTTCTATTGAAATATCAGATTTTACCTTGGAACCTCCTAAAACATTTTACATACTGTAAAAGGTTCTTGCTAACATTTTCCCAAAGTTGAAATGATGCAAAGTTTTACTTTGTATTTATCAACTCCCACTAAAATAGCAAATACGTAAATATCTTACGTAACCAGAAACTCTTTCGCAGAGCATATTCTGATCTGAAAAATCTTTAGGAAGAGAATAATTAAGCTGGCATTTTATTTATTTGGCCTTTAAGTAATCTTTGAAACAAATCCCAAATTCTTAGCTCTAAACCCTCACCCAACATATTTCTTCAAATATTGTGGTGACAAGTTTGGCAATAACTCTTGTGTTGCATTTTAGTTCATTTATACTAAATTAAATTTGGATACAATTTTTTTTAATCGTGTGAGGAGAGGATTCCTGTGCCTTGGCAAATAGCTCACTAATTTAAATATAGTATATTCAATACAACACCATTCCAATATGACAGAAAATTGCAATTATCCTTACTGAATGTTACACTTTAAATGGTTTCAATGGGTGAACTTTTGGGTTTTCGTTTTGTTTTATTTTGTTTCTTGAGACAGGGTCTTGCTGTGTTGCCCAGGCTGGAGTACAGTGGCATGATCACGGCTCACTGCCCCTTCAAACTCCCAGGCTCAAGCAATGCTCCCAGTTCAGCCTCCCAAGCAGCCAGGACTACAGGCATGTGCCCCCATGCCCAGCTAATTTTAGTATTTTTTTGTAGAGATAGGGTCTTGCTATATAGCCCAGGCTGGTCTCAAACTCAAGGACTCAGGTGATCCTCCTGTTTTGGCTTCCCAAAGTTCTGGAATGACAGGCATGAGCCACCATGCCCCGCCAGGTGAACTTTTGAATACACAGAAACAGAGAGTAGAACTGCTGTTATCAGAGGCAAGTAAGACAGGATCAAGGGTTCAAAGCTGCAGTTAGCTAGGGTGAGTAAGTCTACAGCTGTAATGCACAGCATGATAACTAATTAATAATACTATATTGCATACTGGGAATATGCTAAGAGAATAGATTTCTGGTCCTCTGACCATAAAATATATTTTTAAAGGTAAGCTGTAAGGAGATTAATATGTTAATTTGTTTCACTGCAGCATGTATATGTGTATCAAACACCATAATGTACACCTTAAATGTATACCATTTAAAAATAAAAAATAATTGGGTGAACTTTATCGTATGTAAGTTACATCTCAATAAAACTGTTACAAATATTTTAAGTTCATCTTAAGAAGGGGCAATACTAAAAGGCCGGACGTAGTGGCACATGCCTATAATCCCAGTAATCCACCCATCTCGGCGGGCAGATCACCTGAGGTCGGGAGTTTGAGACCAGCCTGACCAACATGGAGAAACCCCTTCTCTACTAAAAATACAAAATTAGCCGAGCATGGAGGTGCATGCCTGTAATCCCAGCTACTCGGGAGGCTGAGGCAGGAGAATCACTTGCCCCTGGCAGGCAGAGGTTGCAGTGAGCCGAGGTTGCACCCTTACACTCCAGCCTGGGCAACAAGAATAAAACTCCATCTCAAAAAAAATGAAAATAAGAAGGGGCAATATAGCAATACATAATCTCTGTATGCAAAAAGACGGTATTTTTCTGACTGATGGCTCCTTTAGTTCTAGTAGAGACAGAACTACCAGATTCTAGGGTGGGGTAAGAAACAGGATCCCAGTGTGCTATAGTGGGATCTTACCTGCAATCTGACCATGGAACCATATGGGACACCCCTGACACAGGCTGTACAAACCCTTGTCTGCTCTTCCCACAGGAGGACTACAACCAGCTGAGGCCACTCTCCTACCCCAACACGGATGTGTTTTTGATCTGCTTCTCTGTCGTAAATCCTGCCTCTTACCACAATGTCCAGGAGGAATGGGTCCCCGAGCTCAAGGACTGCATGCCTCACGTGCCTTATGTCCTCATAGGGACCCAGGTTAAAATGCGGGTGATGGCAGGGTGGGGCGGGCTGTAAAAACGGGAAGATGCTTTAGGTACCTCATGAACATCCTATTCTGCCAAACACTATCTAAGAGTGTCTCAGACCTTTCAGTCCTATGCACAGAAGTTCTTAAAGTGTGCCTGATGATTTAGCCCACAGTGGAAAAGATAACAGAGCTATTTAGTATGGAGTTTTGATATGGCTTTCAAAAATTCATCTCTCGGATTTCTTGAATAACAAAGTAATTTTTAAAAAAGACACCCTTCACCAGGCTTGAATCAGAGCAATAAGGTGAGGGTGTCAATTGAACATACTACCTAATATTTTTTATATCTGAAATCCACAGTTGTTTTAAAATCACAAAATAGGGCCAGCTGTGGTGGCTCACACCTGTAATCCCAGCACTTTGGGAGGCTGCGACAGGCAGATCACGATGTAAGGAGATGGAGACCATCCTGGCTAACACAGTGAAACCCCATCTCTACTAAAAATACAAAAAGTAGCCGGGCGTGGTGGCACCGCCTGTAGTCCCAGCTACTCGGGAGGCTGAGGCAAGAGAATTTCTTGAACCTGGGAGGTAGAGGTTGCAGTAAGCCGAGATCAGGCCACTGCACTCCAGCCTGGGTGACAGAGCGAGACTTTGTCTCAAAAAAAAAAAATCACAAAATAGGTAGGAGTGTCAAGGTGACCCCAGCTATCAGAATGGGCATACTCTGACAGGAACTCTTAAATTACACTTCTGGAGAAGGAAGATAAAAATTCATGATTGTCTATTCCCTTTAAACCTCTTGGTCTTAGAGACGAAGTTAAAACACATATACCAGATAAACAAACCTACGATTGTGAAAGCTTTTACCATGTTCTGAAAGATAATAAATTTCCATAGTTTGAATTTCCAGTAGTAAGCCAATCACATTAAATGTATTAAATATTGTTACTGCTTATCGTTTTAAATGGATTTTGTTCTTTGACATTTTAAAATCCAAATTACTATCCCAAAGACATAGGAAAGCACTAACACTGGAGGGCTTCATTGTTATCTGTTTCATATGCTATTTCTATTATTCATTTATGTTCTATCTGAACAAGAGAATTTTTTAACATAAAGGAAAGAAAAGTTTTTATAAATAAAAATAAAATAAAATAATATTTTAAAATGTTTTCATTTTAAAAATAAAATTTAAAAAATAAACATTAAAAAATAAAATAAAAATAAAAAATATTTTTTATTTCCTAAAGAAGATGTGGACAGGTATTTACTTAGAGACATATATTTACTTAGAGACAAAATAGAGGAATACACATATCCATAAATCAGAGCAATCATAGTTAATGCTTCTGCTCTGAAAGATAATTGTTTGTTTAAACGAAGTCTTTTGCCTTGAATTCCAGATAATAATGTTTGCCCATATTGATGGAGCCTGAATCCCTGCTGCCCAAATATATGATGGGACATTCAATCACCTTTCTGTGAATTGAGCTGATTTTTATTACAGATAGGTACAAAAGTGAACAATTATAACACACACACACACACACACATTAGTAGAGCTGAGTAATGTGCTTATAAATGGGACCCCAATATACTGGCCTTTCTTTAAGACGCAAGCCGTTTTGTTCCCACATTCACACACATTCATGTGGACATGGGTTCACAGACACAGTGAGGTTTTAAAGCAACCAAAATATTTAATTAAATTATCAAATCTAGTCCAGATATATAAATGCTAACTTCAAAGTTCTACCTTTGAAAAGATTAATGCTTATCTTGAGCAAACCCTTGGAAAATTTCTGTTAGGGACTTGTCTTCCAGAACTTGCAGCGCATTTGTTAGAATATCCCCACAGGTAGCAAATCTTTATACCTCTTTTGAGGATGAAGATTTTTATTTGGAAAAGCAAAAAAAAAAAAAAAAAGATGTGTTCAAAGCCAGGAAATAAACTAGTGAATAACAAGTAATATAATTTGGGATCAAATAAGGCATCACTGTAAGGTAATGAAACTGATTGGTTATCTTGCATGTCCTGTAAATAGAATCTGGAAATAAATAGAAAATTTTGAAAAAACATCTGAGATAGCAACAGAATCATCTGCGTAAGTCTTCAGCTCACAGGGTAACTGAAGGGGAAAACATAAGGAAAGTCTGTTGTGTACATTTACAAAGAAATCGCTTTACTTTTTTAGACATAACATAGGCATGCGTATGTGCTTCCTTCAAGAAAATTTAGCAACTTCAAAGATGTTAACAGGGAAAAAGACTCTATGATGTCACAGTTTAAAATATCTGGCAAGACTGAGAAAATAAATAAGTTTATCATGTGTGTTTTCTTGCCAGATTGATCTCCGTGATGACCCAAAAACCTTGGCCCGTTTGCTGTATATGAAAGAGAAACCTCTCACTTACGAGCATGGTGTGAAGCTTGCAAAAGCGGTACAGTCAGATTTGAACTGAATTTTAAATGTATGCTGAGAGAAGAGTGTGTTGTATGCTTTGGAATGGGTGTGCAACACTGGGTTTTGCTTTAAAGTGCAATGTGTTTAGAATCTTCTCTAAGCGTTCTATTCCCTCTCTGTTCTAGTCGGGCTGGAAGGGACCATTTGGTTAGCCTTCTTGTCAGCCAGCGTTGTCTGTTTTTCATTAAGAAAGCAATTTAGTGAATTTAAACAGCTGAAGCACTTATCATTTGATTTAGCAACCTCTAGAACATCTACTTGCCATATTTAGTATGAATAAAGGGAGTCGTTAGATATATATTTGTAAATCTTACTGCTTATTATGGATGTAACTCATTTAAATAACCCCATAGGAGGCATTTTGTGATTTTCTTGGGAGAGACTTGGGTTAGCATCTGGCAGGGTTATATTTGTCCCGTATTTCTCACCATGTAATGAATAGCCACTTAGAGAGCCTGGATTGTGTCACAAACAGCATCTGGAAGGATAACATATACCAAAAAGTGACTAGTTGGGGATCTACGTGGCTGTTTAGCAGATAATAGAAATTTGCTCAGAGCTGGAACTGTTTTTATGGACCTTTCTTCCTTCTTGAGAGCTTAACATGAAGAGTTAGGAAAATGCTTTAGAAAGTATTTGCCAGGCACCAAGTCTTTGCCGCTCCCATTACCCTGAGATGTGAGCAAAGCAGCCATACGAGAGGATGGAAGTGCTTTATGCGAGAGGAGGCCTGTAGAGCACATCTCCAGAACTTAAATCTGATTCCTCACCAAGTCATAAATCTATTGACTGAGGTCAGAGGTTTGAAAATTTTCCATCTTACTTTCTAAGTGACTAACTTAGTAAAAATGCATACCCCAGGCAGAGTTAGAGGTCACCTCTTCAAGCCAGTCAAGAATATGAACTACAAATTCTTCACTTACAAAAATGTATGCATTTATCTTATTAAAACTTGCTTGTAGTCACTAAAACTAAGCATGATACACTCAACTAGAAATGAATTAAGTACAATTAGAATTAAATGCAATTATGTTTTTACAGGTAAATGCATGAGAACATCTCACAAACGCCTGATTGAGATACTGAACTCTTCCTACTTCTGAGCACAGTAATGTCAATACTGTGACATACCCAGCCCTTCACGGAGCTCTTAGGATCCTAAGTACTTTATAATCTCTCATTTCAGCCTCATGATAACCCTCTGAAGCAGAGAGTGTTGGTCTCAGCTTACAGATGAGGAAACAGTCCAAGAAGACAAGCGCGTTTGATCCACATGGCTAATAACAAAGTCAAAAACTTCCAATCCAGGGACTCATTGTTTGGATCCCCTTCCATGAACACTCGTTTCGTGGAAGCCATCTTTCTCTCTCCTGGATTTCCCCTCTGAAGTCCCCTTCCACGCTCTCTCGTGGAAGCCTGTCTTCCCCTCCTAAACTCCATCTCTCTCTATTCCCTTCCACTCAATGTGGAAGCTGCTTTCCTCTCCTGGATTCCATCTTTCTGGATTCTCGAACTCAGTGTGAGAATTAGCTGTTTCTTTCTCTCTCCTCCTTTTTCTCTCTCTAAATAAATCACTTTCTACAAACAAACAAACAAACAAACAAAAACTTCCAATCCAGCTCTGTGGACATCACCAACTGTTTACCTGACCTCTGTGTAAATGTAAATGACCTCAACTGTGTACTTTTCCTCGGGTGAAATGGGTGTATGCCTGTAGGTTCTTCTGTCTTCTCCTCAAACATTCAGCCTCAAATGTTCTCATTAAGATACCTAAATATGTAGCCCCATAAAGAATTGTATGTGGTTCCTTTCTACACATTTTTCACAGCCAAGAGGTCCGCACTGGCCAGCACCAGCCTCTTGCCGGAACTCTCTGTGTTCCTTCATGCTGTCAGCTCCGTAGCCTCACTTCTCATTAGAGAAGTTGTTTTTTTTTCCCTCTGAAAAGAAGTCGCTCCAAAGCCTCCCATCTCATTTCATACTTATTTTCAGAACAATGGCTGAGTTCACCATTTATATTGCCTTTTGCTAGTTTCTCCTAGCAACTGCTCTCAGAGACAGAGGGAATCATGTTTAGCTTACAAAATCCAATTTAGAAGAAAACCTAGCAAGATTTTAACTTGTTTTATCACAATTCATGTAATTATAGAGATGCTTTAAGTTTCTCTACTCTCTGACTTTTCTGTCAAGTAGTTTATAATCACAGCTAGCATTTATGGAGTGTTTATAATGTGCCAGGCTGGGTGCCAGGCGCCTTACAGGCTTTGTCTTAATTAATCCTCACAGCAACTCCCCGAGGTGTGTATATGATTATCTCCACTTTTCTACAGGAAACTGAGGCTCAGAGAGGTTAAGATGGCCCAGCTAGAAAGTGGCAGAGTGAGGATATAAAACTGCTTTAACCACCCCCTCTTCTGCCTCCCTCCTATAATCTGAAAAGAAACCTTTAGGGTGGGGCTTCTTTTTTATATACTGGAGTCCCTTATTTTTATGTGCAAAGCTCCTCGCAATTTAAAGGCTTTGCAAGTTCAGATTTTTCATATCTGATTCTTTCGGTTCAATACTTTTCAATTTCCAAAGCATTTTTCATTGATCATCTCTTTTTGGTCTCAAAGGGTGTTTTATTTTTAAAGAACATTTTCTATCAGACATATTTACAATTCTTTATACTCCAAAGTCAACCATATTTACATAGTGTGCATTAATTTATCATAAATATTCATTATTCTTTTACTTGTTTTATCCTCCCTCTTCTTATTACTGTAGTGTTTCATCCTCAGCCTATTTTTCCCATTCTTCTACACATTTGTAACTGTCCATATTGCTGCTAGACATATTGCTGCTGTTAAACAACAATTGATTGAACACCTAATATGTGCCAAGTGCTAGGCCGGGTGCTACACTTTTTAGCTCTAAGATTATAATTCTTTGTGCATTCTCTTTCCCAATTCCATCTAATACAATCTAAACATGATCATATAAGTTCAGACTTCCTGAGGTATTTTTTGATACAGGAATTTGCCATTTTTCCTTTTCTAATCTCTGGGTTCTCTTTGTTCTCTCCTACCATCTTCTTCACCTTGTGCCTTTTGTTGTCACTCTTTAACTTAGTATCTGCTAAGTTTCCTACTGGGGTTTTAACATGCACAGGTGGGATTTAAAGCAGCAAAACAGCTGCAAACATCCTGTCATCAATCAACTGGAGCGTTCAGTGCCCTCCTCCTGACTAGAAGAGTCACTGCCACCTGCCTTGTGCTGGCCATTTTCCCTTTGTCTCCTGGTCATTGAAAGTCACTTCACCGCTGGTGTCTGGGTTACAAAGGCCAGAAGAGGAGGGTGACAGGCAAACAAAAGCATGCCACCTGGACGAACACAGTAACAAACAGCTGGGCAATGTACCAGGTAGCACAGAAAAGGGAGAGCCTAATACATTCAGAGAAGGAGCTTTCAGAGATTTCTCGAACCAGTTAACATCTCAGCCAGGTTTGAAGGATGAGGAAAAGTTTTTCAGGTGAACAAATGGTTCTGGGGAGGGCACAAAATTCTAGGCAGGGAGACCAGGACATGCAAAGGCATCCTTTAAAGCATACGGAGCAAAGTGGCAACTGGCAGGCCAAATTTCACCCCCACAATTATTTTGATCAGTCCAAACAGATTTTTTTTGGGAGGGGATGATGTTTCTCTTGTTGCCCAGGCTAGAGTGCAATGGTGCAATCTCGGCTCACTGCAACCTCCACCTCCTAGGTTCAAGCAATTCTCCTGCCTCAGCCTCCCGAGTAGCTGGGATTATAGGCATGCGCCACCACACCCGACTGATCTTGTATTTTTAGTAAGGATGGGGTTTCTCTGTGTTGGTCAGGCTGGTCTCGAACTCCCGACCTCAGGTGATCCACCTGCCTCAGCCTCCCAAAATGCTGGGATTACAGGTGTGAGCCACCACACCCAGCCCAAACAGATATTTTTAATGCAATCTAGTGGCCTACATTTAACAGTTTGGGAACACATTTCTAGCTTCTAAAAAAATTCAGAAGGTCAAGCAACTCTAGGCCAGCATTTCCTCATCAACAGAAACTTTTAATAGCTTACTATATCCATAACAACTTCACCCTTGTGTTCATCGATTTTGCTCTTTCAGCCACAATTTCTTTACATTTGCTAGAGACAGCCCAAAAGAGTAGTTAAGACTTTGGCTCAGGAGGCAGACAAATTCGAATCTCTGCCGTCTTCTTAGTTGTGTGGCCATAACAGGGGTTACTTAGCCTCTCTGGGCATCAGTTTCCTGAGCTGTGAAATGAGGATGGTGATAGACTTTTCCTTGTACAGTTCTTGTGACAATGAAATTAGCTCATGTACCACTAGGTCCAGCTCAGCAAACTACAGTTGGTGTTAAATCCATGAGCCCTCTCAGACATGGCTACAGCTGGGAAGATCTCTTTGCCTTGATCCCTTCCAGTTACTTTCTGTCTTATTCTGTAACTTGTCCTGGCCCCCAGTGGAACAACACAGAAGAAGTATTAGGTTTTCTTTTACTTGATTGGTCATTACATTTATTTTTTTTATTTCTTGTCAGACTCTTGTATCTTCTGTACATCGCTGATAAATTTCCCTGCTTTTGAGATAAAAAGTGTTAGCTATTATAAAACAATCAAAAAAGTGTTTTTTTCAGTTTACATCCTCAATCTCTACTTTCTTCTTGAAAATAAGTCATTTGGGTAGAACACTTTCCAGATTGCTTGCACGCATATCTGAACAAGGAGCCTCGAATCCTGAACCCTCCCAGATGGCTTCTAAATACTTGACTGTGTAGGTCATTTTGCTCCAGGGAGCAGATGAAGTTGCTGCTGTAAGAAGAGCCACATTTCCTTGAGACCATTTTTCATTTCACATCTTTGAGGGCACAGATAATTTTTTTAGCAATCTGGCTGTGCTTTTTCCCTGAACCAGGATGAATTCTTCTCTGACCCATAGAGAACTCGACACATGGTAACAATACCTACCTCATAACTGGGTTCTGTTTCTCACACGTGTTTCCCAAATTACAACCATAATCCAATGACTACTTTTTCTATCAGTACAACATAATGTTATATTAACTCAGTTACACAATAATGCCTTTATCTGCTATTTCATTATCTTCACAAATGTCTGAATCGGAAGAGACAAGTTTGGGCTCCTCCTGCTCCTTTGAAAGGCAAAGCCTGACATGCTGTCAGCAGCACTCTGGGGGCAGGAGGAGGCAGGAGTGCCCTGCTTCTCCTGCGGGACTCCAGGTGTGAACGAGCTCAGCCCAGCTGTCCCAGAATTCCAGGCAGAATCATTCCTAGGCTTGGGATCCTTAGTGGAGAGGTACTCCAGACAGAAAGGTGCCACAGCACTTTCTAGGTATTTTTTCAGCATGATTGACAAGCGCCACCACATTACAGTCAAGTCATTCAGAATCATTCAGTTGGCAACGCCGTGTGCCATTAGATGAGCGTGCTTTTCACATGTGTTTGAATCAAGCATTGAACACAATCCCAAAATGCAACAGAAGGCATTTCATCATGTTATGAGGAAATTTTTCTCTGCCCTTTATTCCTCTCTTGTATCTAACTGTTTTTAATTATTTTAAAAAGTTATTTCCTAATCTGAAAACCAAACCATGGTCAAAATGAAAGCCGTAAAATAGATTTTCAACATCCCACATCTTTTCTTTTGGCATTTTCCTTTGGCTAATACAGTAACCACTCTTGTCAGGAAAAAAATGTAAAGTGCATTATCTCTGTCAGAAAGGTTAGGAAGCAGTCTCTGGGCCCAACCAAAACAACTCTATTTGATGGTTAGTTTTCGTCTCTGTGGCCTTTGAAATAAGTAAACAACCTCATTTCATTAACTGTCAACTTGACCAGCTTCTTGCAGAGCTGAATGATAGGGGTCACAGTTACTGTCACAGAGCAAGGAAAAGAACACGTATCAAGAGACCCAGATTCTAGGTCTATTTCTTTTACTTTCTAGTTGTGCCCATAAGCAATTCATTTTACCTCTCTGGGGTTATTCCCACTCTGTTCTAAGCTAAAGCACAAGTGTATTTAGTCCTCACGCTGCAAACTGGCTGGCTGCTGCCAAATATATCCCACATCGTGTCTTGCTTGGCCCATGGTAAATATTTCATAAATTGGTAAATATTAAATTTAAAAATCCAAATTTCCAATTCCTCTTGAAAAATACAAAAATGGGCAACAGTGAACCAACATTACCTCTTGGAAGCTGAGTAAGACTGCACACTCTAGAGGGGGCGTGCGCGTGACAACCCACCACAGTCCCCACCTCTACGTATTCTCTTGCACCAGCCCCACTTTATCATTTACATAAGCTGGTGGACAGGATAGGCCTGTGATTTTGCTACCTTGTTTTGGTCATTTGTCTGCTGTGCTATCCAGGAACTCACCATTTAGTCAACCTCTTCTGAATCTGCTTTAATTTTTCAAAGTTTTTCTTAAAATGTAAATCAAAAAATAAAGTCATTTCTCCAGGGGTCCTTAATAGTAAAAGTCCAGCATCACATTGTTGACTCTTCCTGAGCTTATGAACAACTAAAACCTCAGGTCTCCTTCACAAGAAGCTGACTGCCAAATATGGTCTGTACTGGTCTGTGATTTTTCGATGAGAATCTATAGTTCTGGCCTGAATTTGTATATTTCTCATGAGGGATTTGTGATTATCAAACACACCATAGTATAAAATCATCCAAATATTTACGATGAAGTTCTGTGCAAGTATGAAATACTTTATCATTTAAACATACAGACTGTACACTGACAAGAATGATGTCTTTGGCTGTACATGTATTTTATGATTATTGTTATATGTTTTATTGTTATTGTTACATGTTTTAGTGGGGGTTTTATAACCTTTATAAAAAATATGCCTTTTAAAGTATGCTTAGGTTGGGCGCGGTGGCTCATGCCTGTAATCCCAGCACTTTGAAAGGCTGAGGCAGGCGGATCAGCTGAGGTCAGGAGTTCAAGACCAGCCTGGCCAACGTGGGAAAACCCCATATCTACTAAAAATACAAACACTAACCCAGCGTGGTGGTGCACGCCTATAATCCCAGCTACTCGGGAAGCTGAGGCAGGAGAATCACTTGAACCCAGGAGATGGAGGTTGCAGTGAGCCGAGATGGTGCCACTGCACTCAAGTCTGGGTGACAAGAGTGGAACTCCATCTCAAAAATAAATAAATAAAGTATGTTAAAACTAAATAATAATGCCAATCAGATATTACTTTATTGAGGGATACCTTAAAAGAGGTACAGTTTAATCAAGAATGACCTATAAAACCATTATCACTCACTGCCTTTCTATCTGCTTTATCAAGCAAGCTGACACTTTGCCTTTTATCATACCAAAGGAGATACATTTCACTTGTACATGATTTACACATTCTGCCTACAAATGAGAGAATATGAAAAACAAGATCATGCAGCCCTGTTCTTCACAAAACATATTTAAATTATATCATCAGTTTTGAATTCTCTCCTAATGTTTTAGATCTTCATATTTTTTATCTTATTAGGAATAAATGGCTAGGGATCCGTTTCAGGATTCACTGCTTTCCAGAAGTGATCCACAACCATTTATTGCTAATAAAGGAATGTAAAAAATACAAAAATACAATAAAACAGGATGACAGGTACAAATCGAAATGCAAAAAAAAAAAAAAACAGACAAACATAATCCAAACCACCCCACAGGCTGTTTGTAGGACAGGCGGTTGTAAGCGCTTGTCTGGGCAGTGGGTTGATATCACTGCGCTTTTCTCTCTTTTTTTCCTCTCATGCTTCTCTCTCTTTTGTGTTTAAGATCGGAGCACAGTGCTACTTGGAATGCTCGGCTCTGACTCAGAAAGGTCTCAAAGCGGTTTTTGATGAAGCCATCCTCACCATTTTCCACCCCAAGAAAAAGAAGAAACGCTGTTCTGAGGGCCACAGCTGCTGTTCAATTATCTGAGGTTGTCTGAGACCTGCCTCCACCCCATCCAGGGGTGAGAATGGCAGCCAATCTCTGCTGCCAAGCTCCAGCCAAAAAGGAGGGCATGACCAGAAAGGAATTCCCTTTGCACGGAGGCCTGCCCCGCCACCCTGTGAGCCCTCTCAACACCACACGCTCGTCAGCCCACTGCCACGACCTCCCTGCCAGCCAGAAGCATCCGTACTGCACACTCTCTGAGAATGCTGGGCCTGGATTGCAGACAGCACCACTGCTGACCACATCAAAAACAAAGTCAAAGGCCTTCTTACATTTTACATCTCCCCAGCTCATGAATGTGAAGCTGATAGGAAACGACCCCAGGGAACCCAAAAAGGAAACTTGGTTCCTCTATTGGTGGCCTTACTTGATGTCTTTTACAAAACTTGGGACTACAATGCTAACCTTTTTTTTTTTTCCTGAATCTGCTGTTCTATCCACGTGTCTCACATTCATTTGTATTATTTCAAGATATGTACTAATTTCCAGTTTACTCAGGCCTTACAAATCCATACCAAATTAGCCTAAAGACAAGGAATTTTATATTCATTTCTATTTTCAGCATGTTTCTACCAAAGCTATGAGAACCAACACGTACCTCTGAATGCCTGATTATAAGAAGACATGAGAAGACTTTAAAACTTTTGGAAATTTACAGAGCCATGATTTTTGAACCAGATTGAAAGAAAGCCATCTGAATTGTTGCAGGTCCACATTTTTGCCAAAGATGCACTCTAAAAATGCTTATTAGTGGCCTGACTTTTTTCCATATTATATTGCCATGACAAACTAAAAATGAACTGTGTTTAAGAATGTAGTATTTCTGGTTTTCATCCAAGTTGATTGGGGGAAAAATATGGCAGGATCCATCTTTTACAGTACTGTTTATTCAGTAAAGTGGACGTTCCTGCTCCTCCCTTCCCCCATTGCATGACTTCTTCCTCCCTTGATTTCACTTTCTCTCATGCCCAGATCCTTTTGTTCTCTCCGATTATAACCCAGTTATAAAAGAAAGATCTGAGGATAAAAACACATGTTTAACAGTACCTAAAGGTTAAGGAAAGTGCCTTAATTTTTCTATTTGCTTCAACCAAAAGTCCTTCTAAGCTTGCCCCATATAAGTTCTCATTTCATTCCATGTAAATGACATTTTCCAGTTACAACTGGTACTGAGATATTGCCTCTCTCTTTCCTTACTCAATGTCTATTTGGGACATTGTCTTTCCAAATGTCTATTTGGGAGCCATATCAGTGGATACCAAGCTCTGTATCCATTTGTCCCGTGCCCTCCACAATGTGTGACATAGAACAGGGACTTGGCCCTGGGAAAGCAAAGCTCCCAGTGAGGAATCCTGTGCCCGATTATGTGAAACAATTCCAAACATCTAGGAATTTTTTGTACCATAGAGCACATTACTTCCTACCTTGTCATTAGAGGCTATGAGGGCTTCTAATTAGTCTTAGTTGCTTATAAGTGCCCTGAAATCACCCAAGTAGGCACTTAATTTTTTTTTTCTATTGCATGAGCAAAGTGCTTCTTAATGGTGTGAAATTACGACAATTTTGGTTTAAGACTTTCCAGATTCAAGCTTCCACTGTTAGAAAAAGCCAGTCTTTCTAATCTCTTCTGCCACTGGAATAAGCACATGAGAATTACATGCTAGCCAGGCACAGTGGCTCATGCCTCCAATCCCAACACCTTGGGAGGCTGAGGTGAGTGGATCGCTTGAGCTCAGGAGTTCGAGACCAGCCTGGGTAATATAGTGAGATTCTATGTCTCTAGAAAAAATTAAAAATTAGCCAGGTGTGGTGACATACACCTGTAGTCCCAGCTACTCAGGAGGCTGAGGTGGAAGGATCATTTGAACCCAGAAGGTAAGGCTGCAGTGAGCTGTGACTGTGCCACTGCACTCCAGTCTGGGTGACAGAGCAAGAACCTGTCTCCAAAAAAGAAAAAAACCTACATTTTAAGTACTATTTCCCTTCTTTCCCGTCTAATTGCTAAACATTTTCTTTCATACGCACACACTCCACTAACTAGAAAACGGGAGTTTTAAGTCAAAGCTTGACATTTAGAGAAAAAGGACTTTCTGCCTTTATAAATGGAAATCAACTGTGTATAAACTATAACTCTGCAGAGGTTATGAATTCATCCTTTACAAACAATAATGAGCTTTTAGTCCTGTAATAAATGAAATGTTATTAGGCAGCTTTGTTGCATGATTGCATAGTTACATCTTGCTAATGGGCCACTCATTTTTCACTGATGTGGGTGAAAAATTGAGAGCAGTATGCTTCCAGGTATGTGCACTCAACAGGCAAATAGCTCCACAGGTCACCGCTTCCCTAATGGGCCACAGAAAGTAACTTGATCATGATGGCGAGATCACTCTCTCACCTAGAACCAGCAACTGGATAGACTGATGTTAGTGTCTGCATGGAGCACAGGCTCCTAGGGGTCTTAGGAGCTAATTATTACTGAATAAAAGAATCTAGAACAAAGCAACCTAAATGAGTTAATGTCATTCTGCCAAATTAGTCAGTTATTCCTTGTTCCACAGCAAGATCCAGTTTGTTTCATTAAAAGTGTTTTCTGCTTTAAGATTAAACTGTCTTCTGAAACCAAAGATAAGGAGAGACATAGAAATTTGAAGAAGGATCCTTTAATGGCCCACACTATCTTCCGAAGTCAAGAAGTGGCAGCCGATATCCATTTGAAAGTAGAGTCCTAACTTTTCAGAGCTAGACAAGGCCTCAGAAACTATAGTTCAATTCCTCATTGTCCTCTTGAGAAAGTCAGGCCTAGATGGGTAAGAAGAGGTGTGTTGTAGCAGTGCTGGGACAGATCCCAGTTTTTCTGCTTCCCATACAATGCTCTTCAACTCAATACTACAGTGTATTCGTTATCACACATATTAAGCTGGAGTTCTATAGCCACGTTATTGGAGTTGCAGCTGTTTATCTTATAGATTCCAGCCACATTTTAAACTCATAACTTCACGTAGTTAGGCCACTAAAAATAAAGTAATCCATCAAACTAGTAATACACTGGAGAATTTGACCTACACACTAAGATACTGGAAATCCACAGTGTACGGCAATTTAACCCCCATCTACTAATGGCTCAATCAAGTAGCTAGTTACACATATTTATTTCACTCAGATGGCTGGTTGTTTGGTAGAATTTGGGGAACACAAAAGGACTAGGACACAAGTCAAAGCCACGTCCATAGTAAGAAATCCGGGCTGATTTCTGCCAAGGAAAGTTACAAAGAATAATTACTTGGTCACGTGGGGAAATTTCGACATAAAAGAAGTAATGGAGGCCGGGCATGGTGGCTCACGCCTGTAATCCAAGCATTTTGGAGGCCAAGGCTGGTGGATCACCTGAGGTCAGGAGTTCAAGACTAGCCTGACCAACATGGTGAAACCCCGTCTTTATTTAAAAAAAAATTTTTTTTAATAAAAAATAAAAAATAAGAAGTAATGGATAAAAGAAAGAAAATAAAGCAATTGCTGAAGACAGTAACTACAGCAATCCTACACCAGAAAGCACTAAGCCAGGAAGTCAAAAACTAAGTCACACACGTATGACAAGTCTCACTGAGACTTCAGTGAGAATTTGTCCGATCAGGATATGCAAAGAGCCATTTGGACGATTTCTAGTTCGTAAGAGAAGTACCAAATGAAGTGGATGTGAGCACACACAATTTGCACAGGACCCCCAAGAAGGAAATAGTATTACATGGCAGTAAAAAAGCAATCACAACTACATTCACCATTTTAGAAGAAAATAAAACTAAATCCAGAATTTGAAGCCAACAAAGAAATGTCATTATTTAGGGTCAAGTTCCTGTGAACACTACCTTCCAAAGTAGAGTGTCTTCAAGAAGAAATATTTGACTTGAGGTAAGGCTTTCAAGATTGCCGTTTTACATTCATAAAGGCAAACTCATCCTTGAGGCCAAAGTGACAGAAGATTAGAAATTGAGGCTTTGCTTTAAAGAAATGTTGACATCATGCTGGAAATTATTATCCAGCTACTTACACGTTCATTTTTAAATCCATCTCTATATTTAGCTGCCAAAATGCAAACTGCGCATTCTCTCTCAACAGAGAGTGCCACGGGTCACCAGCTATTATCTTCCCAGGAGTCATTGAGGAGGCTGTCCAAGTACAAACAAGGAAACTCAACAAACTATTTTCATTTCAAGGACCATTAGAAACAGAAAGGAAAAGAGAAGGTCAGGGAAACTTAGTTTCTAATGAAGGAAGTGAGGCACTTAGAAAAAGAAAATATTTAGAGAATGGAGAGGAAGCTAAAACCAAACACAGCCGAAATGCACAGCTGACAGTTCTTCCGGGAAGTTGGTAACTTCTGCCCGGCCTCTAGAAGCACAGGGAAGAAAGGACTGTTAGCGTGCAGAACAGTCCGTGGTTCCGGGTATCCAAGCAGAGTCAGTCAACGGGGCTAACCATGTGATAATTCTGAGTAATTCCACCTCACAGTTCACTAAAAAACGAGTGGAATCTTGGGCAAAGCCCTTTGGGTCTTTAATAGCAATGAAGGACATCACCCTCTCCCTTTCTCTGCTTATACATACACAGCAGGCAGTCAAGGAAAACTTGCCAAGAAATATGAGTGAATAAACGATTTTGAAAGTTTCATTGAGCAGGAACATGAAGAGGATGATTTGGGGATAGCTGGAAGGATAGTTACTTGTATGAATAATATTAATTCATCTTCAGTGAGATACTTCTAAATAGAAAACTTTGTATTTAAAATGTACAACCATAATAACAGAAAAAAGAAAATACAAGATAAAGCAACAGTTCACAGTGCCGCAATGGTCGACCAAGACCAGGAAGGAAATTAAGGCACAAGTTCTACTCAGCAGCACTTTAGCCCTCCGAAGCCCAGCTGCCCTACTTTGGAGATCTCCTCGGGTTAGGGGAGGAATGAGTCAAAGAGGGCTTGGCTGCTCTGCAAAATGGTGAGCTCCAAGTTCAACAATAGTTCTTGGCTTTGAAATTCCACTACGGGAAATTAGAGTAAAATCTGCACCATTCATCTTGGTCACAATCTATTTTTTTCTCCTTAGAGGATATCATGTCAAAAAAAACTAAGGTTGCTTCAGTGTGTGCATGTATTTTAAATATGTTCTACTTTGATAATTTCATTTTGTTCTATGAGTTCTGCAGTGACTCAGAAGCTCCATGATACTATAACCAGAGTAATGTTGTTGTATTTTTAGCCATGTCCTCGAAGCCTCCCAGTATATGCAGGGATATCTGCCGAACAGAATCTGATCAGTGTTATAGGGAAAATGATGTCTCAGGCTCTACAAGGAGAAGGTCCCCAGGTCCCACACCTAAGTCGTGCCTTGAAGCAACCTTAGCACACTTGGCCTCCCACTGCCTCTGTGCAAGTCAGTCTTTTGAGCTTATGTTAGTTCTTTGGGGGAAAAAAAATAGAAACAACTTCTGAATAGGGCAGTATGTTTGGGGCTGCTTTGTGAACACATATCTAAAATTACCTCCATTTGCCATTTTTTAAATCAATTTTTTTCAAGCAATCAGATTCTTTTCTCCTAGAGGAGCTGTGGGCAAGAAAGCTAATAAATTCTACATCCTTCTCATCACCTGGTTTAAATTGTTTTCTGCTCTGAGTAAACAGTAATTACTGCTGAAGTACATTTCAGCAGAATTTCATCCCAACTGCAACAGTCATGCTCCTCCCAATGTAATCTCTGCAGAGGAAATGATCGTCAAGGGAAGTAGGCTGACCTGCTCACGGGATGGCGTTCTTACAATCTGCATCTTATGTAATGGCCATTCTGTGTGCCTGTGTCATTAATGGAATATTATTTTATGCATTCTTTAACATTACAATTTATTTTGTGCCATGTTCTGACTGTTAAGTCGTTAAATCATGTTTTTTTCTATTCATATTTCTGGGTAATCTGAGGGTATCTCCATCTGCCATTCCAGAAAATTGCCTTCTCCAGCCCTCTGTTAGAACAAGAAATTGTCCAGCTCCTTGTGACTCAAAACCAACAGCCTCAGCATTACCTGGGAGCTAGCAAGGACCGTGGAATTTCAGGCCCAGTCAGAATCTGCATTTTAACAGGACCCCAAGTGATCTGTGTACACAGTGAAATAGGGGAAGTACTGGTCTCTAAGATAACCAAGTTCATCATCAGTCTTTACATCCAAACATGCAGCTGCCTAATGAAGAACCATCAACTTAGCCTGTCTCTCAGATGCTACCTTTTGACTATTCCTTAGGCTAATATTTGAGTTTCTCACATTTACCGGATGAATAAAAGGGCTGTCAGAAGCCTTTTCTTTTTCTTGTCATGTGCTGCCCAGCTGCAGGAAAGGAATATGCATATTTTAGAATCAAAAGCAGAAAAGCAGCATCTGGTTTGAAAGATCTGCTAGATCTAAGGTCCTCCTGTTCTGAAAGTCTTTTTCGTGTTTATTAGGGTGAGGGAAAAAAAGCTCCGCCCCAAAATTATTTTCCATGAAGTCATAAGAAAGATTCATAGCCCATGAAGTTTTAAAAACTCATGAAATAAAGATAAAACACATTTCTGAGGCATGAAACTTTTGGTGAAGTTTCTGTCTTCATTGCTTAAAACACGGAGCTCTAGATGATGGAATAAGGGTTGATTACAAACAACTTGTCCTCTAAACAGGACACAGACTCATGCCAAAGACTTGTATTGTTACTGAATTAAGCACAGACCAGAGTTTTATTCACTTCCTCAACATATTTTTACTAACATCACTGGGGACCATGCTTTGTTCTCCCTGCCCACACCCCACCATGTGTACAAGAGCCCTTTAAACATTGTACACAACCATGTACTGCAGCCTGTCCTCTTATTCATAACCTATTGTTGCTGATGAAGTTCTAAAGGCAAATCACACCTACCTTCAAACAAATCAAAAAAGAGCACAAGGCCCACCGGTGCTCTTGTACCTGCAAATGGCCTAACTTTCTCACTAGGATATCAGTAATTTGGTCCCAGAATAAGGGCCTGATAGCATTGTGCAGGTGCAGTCATTCAAGGCCAACCTCCTGTAGGAAGCACCAACCACCTGATGGAAAGGCTTCACTTTCCATTGCAGACACAGGTCTGACGTTAGGACGTTCAATCAGGTGTTCCTCATGCTCCCAGCAGGAACCCACCTATGTCCCAAGATTACCTTTCAACTGAAAAGCTTTTAAACTGGGATAGCTGTCACCTTTGGGAGCCACTCAGCTAGACAAAGCAGCTAACATTCTTGGGTTTGAGCAAATCCCAAAACAGAATCTTACCAAAGATTACTTCTTTTTATTGCAAATGTTTCACTGATTTCTTCCTTGTAACCACTGATGTAAGCAGCCAAAAGGGCTTCCACCTCAATGCCCTATCTTCCTAGAGTCTGCCACAGCATGGCACCCCACGCAGCCACCTCCTTCCCCAGGCCACAAAGGAAAGTCTCTTTTATCCTCTTCAAAAAAAAAAAAAAAACTAATGGGAGAAAACTGGTATCAACAATCCGTTTGCCTTCGAGAATCATTTACTTGTAATCTTAAAATGTTTAATTCCCAGTGCCTTTACTGCAACAGTAAAATAAATTCCCAATCGAGGATAACTAAAGGCCTCTCTTCATTTGAATAAAAACATTTCTACTGAATTAGGCACATTGAAATGATCAAGTGCTGAAGGAGAGAACCTTCCCCCCAACCCCCGCTCAGAGCCCACTCACTTCTTCCCTTCTCTGCAGCTTAGAGGTTGGCATGGGCAAATTTATGGTACATTAGTTCCTTTCGGCTTTGTCTGGAAGTTGGCTCAGATTCTGTTAATGCTGAAATTTGCAGCTGACTTGAATTGGACTTTGTTTCTCATTAACGAGTTGATATTGCAGTTGGGAGATGTTTCAGCATTCGCTCCTTAAGCTTGCTCAAGCAAGAGCCAAAAGCTGAACAAGATCTTCCTCTTAAAAACATATCCAGCCAAGCACAGTGGCTCATGACTGTAATCCCAGCACTTTGGGAGGCCAAGGCAGGCAGATCACAAGGTCAGGAGATCGAGACCATCCTGGCTAACACAGTGAAACCTCGTCTCTACTAAAAAAAAAAAAAATACAAAAAATTAGCCAGGTGTAATGGAATGCACCTGTAGTCTCAGCTACTTGGAAGGCTGAGGCAGGAGAATAGCTTGAACCCAGGAGGCAGAGGTTGCAGTGAGCCGAGACTGCACCACTGCACTCCAGCCTTGGCAATGGAGCAAGACTTCATCTTAAAAAAAAGATCCAACATATTTTAAAATGCTGGGTAGTTTAATTCCACTCAGTAAAACTGGTTCCCCAAAGTATTTTAATTTTGATATGCAGATTCCAAGAAGAAATGAAAGACGAGAGGTTCAAAACAGTCTGGAAGCTTAGATCATCTGACTTTGATGGCTCACTCTTCCATATTGGGTCACCTGAAGAATTTTTTTTTTTTTTTTTTTTTTGAGACAGAGTCTCACTCTGTTGCCCAGGCTGGAGTGCAATGGCACGATCTTGGTTCACTGCAACCTCTGCCTCCTGGATTCAAGCGATTCTCCTGCCTCAGCCTCCCAAGTAGCTGAAACTACAGGTGTCTGCCATCACACTCGGCTAATTTTCGTATTTTTAATAGAGATGGGGTTTCACCATCTGATCTCGAACTCCTGGCCTCAAGTGATCCACCCACCTCGGCCTCCCAGAGTGCTGGGATTACAGGCATGAGCCACTGTGCCCGGCCATTACCTGAAGAATCTTTATGTGAGCAACAGAGTAAAGCCAAGAAAGCATGATCTGTTCATTTCATGTAGAAATAACTTGCAAACTAACAGGATAAAATTTCTATTTTAAGTGCGTAATTCTGTATGTATACTTTCTTGAGATAATGACTATTAATAGTTCATCAATATCCCTTATTTTGTATGTGTAAAGTTAATTTTCAGTGAGTAAATGCTCTTTCAAATGATTTTAACTCATATTTGTAACTTGGGGATAGACACATTTATTCCTTGCTTATAATTCTTTGAAATCACCAAAAGAAAATTACTATTCATCTTGGCATTATTGATATTCTTTATTAAAATAAAATGTTTTTTGTCTTTTAGAGAATGTCTGTTTGGTGTGGCCAGGGGTGAGGGGGAAGGTGTTTGTGTTTTTGGCTTTGCGTGACTTTCCACAAGCCCCAATAGCTCACAATCAAGGTCAAAGCATATAACTGTTCTTGTGTATCAGGAAGGCTTTTATTTTAAAAACTCAATTATTTAGTATGCTAAAGCAATTGTACATCCAGAGGAACTTAGGGTCAAATGTAAAGCCAAAGAGCTTGGAAAAGTTTACTTTATTTCTGATAATGAGGACCTGGAAAAGAGAATAGAATAATCCATCTAAATTTCTTAGCATTGGAGACGAATCCCTGCCTTACATTGCCAATTATACAGCTTTGCACCTGCTCCCCTTGTTTTCTCATCCTTCCATAGTTCTTGTCCCAGATATCACCTGCTAAAAAGGCTTCACCCCCTTCAGACACTCCAGGATCACAACTACAAGCCACTAAGCTTTCTAGAATTCCCTGTACACAATTCCAAACAATCCCATTCATTAAACCAAAGGATCACCTGAGCCTTGAGCCTGAGAAGTCAAGGCTGCAGTGAGCCAAGATCATGCTACTGCACCCCAGCCTTGGTGACAGAGAGAAACACTGTTTCAAAGAAGAAAAAAATAAAGCTCCCATGGAAAAATAAAATTCCAGGAAATTCCCCCTCTGTTTACCTTTTATAAACTACAAGATAACGCATTTCTGATTTTAACATACCCTTTGAATGAAGCAGACTGCTCCTGCAAGACCCAGGAGATTCCCTAAAACAGTGAGTGCACCAACTGCAGAAGTGGGAAAGGGAAACTCTCCTCTCCTGAAGACACACATGTACTGGCAAAGATGAAGTTCTAACTCACAGGAGAAGTTTCTCACTTTATCAGGAGCTGAGTCAATTTGGAGAGCCAAGTGAAATACAGGGGTAGAGAAAGCAGCAAAAAGGTCCTGGGAGCTTGCTGGGTCCCCAAGCAGCCCATTCCTGCCTGGCACCACAGGGATCCATCAGGAGGGTGGCCAGAGAAGCAGGGGATAAAATTCCACAGGGAGAAGGAATTCTCTAGCTGAACTTTGTAACAATTTGAGCTGGGTGAGAAGCCTCCTATCCAGAACTCGTGGGAGGGTGCAAATCCGGTGTGCAGACACCACAGGTCGGGGAAGAACCAAGCCCTTTTCTTTCAAAGCTGGGAGGTGGATAGCCTGGAGCAGGTTTTCAAACCCATATTGCCCTTTGCCTGGAAACAGTCTTGGGGCTATTGGGTACAGTGGGCATGGTGGGAATGAGACAGGTCCTTCGATTTGCATGGGAGCTGCATGAGGCCTGTGACTGCTGGCTTTTCCCCACTTCCCTGACAACCAGGGTGACTCAGCAGAGGCAGCAATAATCCTCCTAGATGCACAACTCCAGTGACCTGGGAATCTCACCCCCATCCTCCATAGCAGCAAAAGCAAGACCTGACCAAGGAGAGTCTGAGCTCAGACACACCTAGCTCTGCCCCCACCTGATGATCCTTCCCTACCCACCCTGGTATCAGAAGACAAGGGCATATAATCTTGGGAGTTCTAGGGCCCCATCCATCACCATTCATCCCCATAATACCACAGCTGATGCTCTCTGGAAAGCACCACTTCCTGGCAGGAGGCCAACCAGCACAAAAATAGAACATTAAACCACCAAAGCTAAAAACCCTCACAGAGGTGAGACTTCCTTGAGAGGTGATTCCAGTTGGTTATCAGGAGTCGGTGGGCGGGGGGAGAGAAAGAGAAAGAAAATTTATTCCAGGCAGAAGACACCACATACAGACAAGTAGAGGAAAGAAATTCAGAGTTTGAAGACAAGGTGTTTGAATTAACCCAATCCAACAAAAACTAAGAAAAGAGAATAAGAAAATATGAACAAAGCCTCCAAGACGGCTGGCATTATGTTAAATCACAAATCTAAGAAAACTTGGTATTTCTGAAGACAAAGATAATTCTAAAAGCTTGGAAAACATATTTGGGGGAATAATCAAGGCAAACATCCCTGGCCTTGCTAGAGACCAAGACATCTAAATACAAGAAGCACAAAGAACATCCAGGAAATTCATCACAAAAAGATCTTCACCTAGGCACACTGTCATCAGGTTATCCAAAGTTAAGACAAAAGAAAGAATCTTAAGAGCTGTCAGACAGAAGCACCAGGTAACCTATAAAGGAAAAGCTATCAGATTAACGGCAGATTTCTCAGCAGAAACACTACAAGCTAGAAGGGATTGGGGCCCTATCTTCAGTCTCCTCAAACAAAACAATTATCAGCCAAGAATTTTGTATCCAGCGAAACAAAGCATCATATATGAAGGAAAGATCCAGTTGTTTTCAGACAAGTAAATGTGGAGAGAATTCGCCATTACCAAGCCACCACTACAAGAACTGCTAAAAGGAGCTCTAAATCTTGAAACAAATCCTGGAAACACATCAAAACAAAACCTGTTTAAAGCATAAGTCACACAGGACCTATAAAACAAAAATACAAGTTAAAAAGCAAAAACAAAAAAAACAAAGTAGGCAACAAAGAGCATGATGACTCCAACAGTACCTCATGTTTCAATATACTAACGCTGAATGTAAATGGCCTAAATGCTCCACTTAAAAGAACCAAAGAATGGATAAGAACTCACCAACCATCTGCTGCCTTTAGGAGACTCACCTAGCACATAAGGACTCACATAAACTTAAAAGTGTGGAAAAACGCATTTCATGCAAATGGACACCAAAAGAGGGCAGGGATAGCTATTCTTAGAAAAACAAAATTTAAAGCAACAGCAGTTAAAAAAGACAAAGATGGACATTATGTAATGGCAAAAGGCCTTGTCCAACAGGAAAATATCACAATTCTAAACATATATGCACTAACACTAGAGCTCCCAAATTTATAAAACAATTACTAATAGACTTAAGAAATGAGATCGACAGCAACACAATAATAGTGGAGACTTCAATACTCCACCGACAGCACTAGACAGGTCAAGACAAAAAGTCAACAAAGAAACAGTGGATTTAAACTACACCTTGGAACAAATGGACTTAACAGATGCATACAGAACATAACATCCAATAGCCCCAGAATATACATTCTTCTTAACAGTGCATGGAACTTTCTCCAAGATCGACCATATGATAGGCCATAAAACAAGCCTCAATAAATTTAAGAAAATTGAAATTATATCAAGTACTCTTTCAGACCACAGTGGAATAAAACTGGAAATCAACTCCAAAAGGAATCTTCAAAACCATGAAAATACATGGAAATTAAATAACCTGCTCCTGAATGAGCACTGGGTCAAAAACAAAATCAAGATGGAAATTTAAAAATTCTTCAAACCGAATGACAGTAATGACACACCCTATCAAAACCTCTGAGATACAGCAGAGGTGGTGCTAAGGGAAAGATCATAGCCCTAAATGCCTACATCAGAAAAACTGAAAAAGCACAAACAATCTAAGGTCACACCTAAAGGTACTAGAGAAACAAGAACAAACCAAACCCAAATCCAGCAGAAGAAAGGAAATAACCAAGATCAAAGCCGAACTAAATGAAATTGAAACAAAAAAATACAAAAGACAAAGGAAACAAAAAGCTGGTTCTTTGAAAAGATAAGTAAAATTGCTAGACCATTAGCAAGATTAACAAAGAAAGAAGAGAAGAAATCCAAATAACCTCACTAAGAAACGAAACAGGAAATATTACAACTGACACCACTGAAATACAAAAGATTATTCAAGGCTACTATGAACACCTTTACTCACATGAAAACCTAGAAGAGATGGATAAATTCCTGGAAAAATACAACCCTCCTAGGTCAGATTACCAAAGAATTAGATACCCTGAATAGACCAATAACAAGCAGCAAGATTAAAATGGTAATTTTAAAATTACCAATAAAAAAAAGTACAGGACCAGACGGATTCACAGCAGAATTCTACCAGACATTCAGAGAATTAGTATCAATCTTTTTGACAGTATTCCACAAGACAGACAAAGAAGGAACCCTCCCTAATTCATTCTATGAAGCCAGCATCACACTACTACCAAAACCAGGAAAGGACATAACCAAAAAACAAAACTATAGACCAATATCCTTGAGGAACATAGATGCTAAGATCCTTAACAAAATACTTGCTAACTGAATCCAACAACAAAAAGATTATCAAAAACATAATCCATCATCATCAAGTGGGTTTCAAACCAGGGATGCAGGGATGATTTAACATACACAAGTCAATAAATGGTGATATACCACATAAACAGAATTAAAAACAAACATCACATGATCATCTCAATAGATGCAGAAAGAGCATTCAACAAGATCTAGCATCCCTTTATGATTAAAATTCTCAGCAAAATCAGCGTATAAAGGACATACTTTAATGTAATAAAAGCCATCTATGACAAACTCAGAGCCAACATAATACTGAATAGGGAAAAGTTGAAACCATTCCCTCTGAGGACTGGAACAAGACAAGGATGCCCATTCTCACCACTCCTCTTTAAAACAGTCCTGGAAGTCCTAGCCAGAACAATCAGACAAGAGAAATAAATAAAGGGCATCCAAATCAGTAAAAAAGGAAGTCAAACTGTCACTGATTGCTGACAATATGATTGTTTACCTTGAAAATCCTAAGGTCTCCTCCAGAAAGCTCTAGAACTGATAAAAGAATTTAGCAAAGTTTCCAGATATAAGATTAATGTACACAAATCAGTAGCTCTTCTATACACCAACAGCGACAAAGCTGTTGAAAATCAAATCAAGAACTCAGCCACTTTTATAATAGCTGCAAAAAAAATAAAATACTTAGGAACATACCTAAAAAAGAATTCAAAAGACCTTTACAAGGAAAACTACAAAACACTGCTGAAAGAAATCATAGATGACACAAACAAATGGAAACACATCCCACGCTCATGGATGGGTAGAGTCAATATTATGAAAATGACCATACTGCCAAAGCAATCTACAAATTCAATGCAATCCCCACCAAAATACCACCATCACTCTTCACAGAAACAGAAAAAACAATTCTAAAATTCATATGGAACCAAAAAGAGCCTGCATAGCCAAAGCAAAACTAAGCAAAAAGAACAAATCTGGAGGCATCACACTACCTGATTTCAAACTATACTGTAAGGCCATAGTCACCAAAACAGTGTGGTACTGGTACAAAAATAGACACAAAGATGAATAGAATTGAATAGAATACAATAGAATAGAATAGGAGAACCCAGAAATAAACCAAAATACTTAAGCCAACTGGTCTTCAAAAAAGCAAACAAAAACATAAGGTAGGGAAAGGATGCCCTTTCAACAAATGATGCTGGGATAATTGGCTAGCCACATGTAGGAGAAAAAAACTGGATCCTCATCTCTCACCTTATACAAAAATCAACTCAAGGTGGATTAAGGACTAAAACCTAAGACCTGAAACTATAAAACTTCTAGAAGATAACATTGGAAAAACCCTTCTAGATATTGGCTTAGGCAAGGATTTCATGACCAAGAACCCAAAAGCAAATGCAAGAAAAACAAAGATAAATAGCTGGGACCTAATTAAACTAAAGAGCTTTTGCATAGCAAAAGGAACAGTCAGCAAACATACAGCCCACAGAGTGGGAGAAAATCTTTGCAATCTATACATCTGACAAAGGACTAACATCCAGAATCTACAAAGAACTCAAAGAAATCAGGAAGAAAAAAACAATCCCATCAAAAAGTGGGCTAAGGACACGAATACACCATTCTCAAAAGAAGACATACAAATGGCCAACAAACATATGAAAATGCTCAATATCACTAATGTTCAGTGAAATGAAATCAAAACCACAGTGCAATACCACCTTACTCCTGCAAGAATGACCATAATCAAAAAATCAGAAAACAGTAGATGTTCGCATGGATGCAGTGAACAGGGAATACTTCTGCACTGATAGAAATGTAAACTAGGTACAGCCACTATGGAAAACAGTGTGGAGATTCCTTAAAGAATTAAAAGTAGAACTACCACTTGATCCAGCAATCTCACTACTGGGTATCCAGAGGAAAAGAAGTTAGTATTTGAAAAAGATACTTGCACATGCATGTTTATAGCAGCACAATTCATAATTGCAAAATCATGGAACCAACCCAAATGCCCATCAATTGAGTGGATAAAGAAACTGGGGTACATATATACACAACGGAATACTACATAGCCATAAAAAGAAATGGATTAACAGCATTTGCAGTGACCTGGATGAGACTGGAGACTATTATTCTAAGTGAAGTAACTCAGGAATGGAAAACCAAACATCCATATGTTCTCACTGATATGTGGGAGCTAAGCTATGAGGACACGAAGGCTTAATAATGACATAATGGACTTTGAGGACTTGAGGGGAAGAGTGGGAGGGAGGTGAGGGATAAAAGTCAACAAATATGGTACAGTGTACACTGCTCGGGTGATGGGTGCTCCAAAATCTCCACTGAAGAACTTACTCATATAATCAAATACCACCTGTACCCCAGTAACTTATAGAAGAAAAAGAAGTATATAAAGATCATCATTCTAGTCAGGAAATCAATCTTTCAAGCAGACCTTAGAAACATCTACAGATGTCATTAATTAATATTCAATGCTGATGAGATTGTGGGAAATCCAGAATTCTCACGCAATATTGGTAATATAATAAATTGTTACAACTCTTTAAAAGACTTGTTTTAAGAGTCATCAGATTTTTCGCAGAATTTACCTGAATATCTCTGACAATTTATAATGAAAACAAAAGGAAAATTTATTTGTATGTTATTTATCCTTTTTTAATGAGAAAAAATGGAAAACAATCTAAACACTGAATTATAGTTTGAAATCTCAATAGACTATTTCAGAGCTATTAAAGTTATCATAAAGACTATAGCAATATAAATGCTTTTGTTATTTTGAATAAAACCATTTTTGAATAAATGCTTTTGTTATTTTAAAAAATTATATGCTGGGATTACAATTATGTTAAAAAGTGTATATTTACATTAAAAGTCTGTATTTTTAAAATAATAAATACCAGAAATGCAACTGGAGTTTCTACCCTTTAATGATTTCTGATACTGAAAGAAATGTTTAGAACAAAGTAGATTTTTTGTTTTTTGAGATGGTGTCTTGCTCTGTTGCCCAGGGTAGAGTACAGTGGCACAATCTTGGCTCACTGCAACCTCCGCCTCCTGCATTCAAGCAATTCTGCTGCCTCAGCCTCCTGAGTAGCTGGGATTACAGGTGCACACCATCATGCCCAGCTAATTTTTGTATTTTTTTTTTTTAGTAGAGATGGGGTTTCACCATGTTGGCCACGCTGGTCTCAAACTTCTGACCTTGTGATCTGCCCACCTCGGCCTCTCAAAGTGCTGGGATTACAGGCATGAACCACCATGCCCGGCCAATACAAAGTAGTTTCAATCAAACAAACATTGTATAAGGTATTTAATTTTAAATAAAATTTTTAAAAACATATCTCAAAATGTCACATACCTTTGGATATACTTCAAATATGGTGTATAGTCTATTACAGCAGGAAAGCTGCCATCCAGTCCCTCTCCCTTTAGGCAGAAACTAATACAACAGAAAATAAATATTCTATATTAATACATAAAAGTTTAAACCAAAGTTAAGTTTTATGAAAAATCTCTTACCAGAGACTATTCTCTCATCAAACTGCAAGTGAAATTTTTGTTTGTAATTTAATTATTACTTGTCACAAATAAATGCCTTAATAAAATACTCTACCTTCAATACCAATGATAAGGCATTGTACAAATTAATACACTGTCAATGGGTTACATTAAACCAACAGTTAACATTCTTATCCCATATTTTTTTTTTTTTTTTTTTTTTTGAGACAGGGTCTTGCTCTGTCGCCCAGGCTGGAGTGCAGTGGCACGATCTCAGCTCACTGCAGCCTCTGCCTCCCGGGTTTCTCCTTCCTCAGCCTCCTGGGTAGCTGGGATTACAGGTGCCTGCTGCCACGCCCAGCTGATTTTTGTATTTTTAGTAGAGACTGGGTTTTGCATGTTGGCCAGGCTGGTCTCAAATTCCTGACCTCAGGTGATCTGCCTGCCTTGGCCTCCCAAAGTGCTGGGATTACAGATGTGAGCCACATTGTCTGGCCAGTTTTTTCTAAACAATAAAACAGCAAATAAATGAACAAAAACAAGTCTGTAAAAAATTTAGACAGAGCCAGCGACATGCGATATAAAAAGTTAACATCCATAGAGGAATCAAAAAGACAATTTTCATATTCCATCTATCATGTTCATCCTCAACAATTAAGCTAATTAACCTAACACTAGCTTATTAAATCTTAATATAGTTAGACTTATAAAATGACAAATATTTACAAAAGGGAGTGCTTTACTAAAAAAGATAACTTCAGTGAAAATCAGCAGCATTATTTCATCAAGACCTACAAGTAGAATTTTATTTGTCTTACACTTACTTTGTTAATTCTCCTGAATTTTTAAATGTTATATTTCAATAAAAATATAATATTTCCTTCATTGTGTTTGAAGGAATTTTCTTATAGACAAACCTTTTACTTTTAATACAATGTAAAATCTGAGCTCAATTAAAGAAATGCAAAAAATGTGTCTATAAATCAAAAAAGAACTTATATTGCCCATTTTTAGCACTTGTTATTTCAGTGTGGAACCAGTTCATCTTGCTGATAATAAAAGTAAATTTTAACAATATTATTTGATATTCTTGATACATAACATAAGAGACATAAGATACCCCAGACAGCCTGTCAGGATATTTTTTATCTCAACACATGAGATAACGAGAATCTTTCTGGTTTTGAAACTACTTTTAGTCTATTTCTTTTCATTTTAAAGCAGTAGCTGAAAAATACTAACAGATAAGATTCAAAGCCTTCTTTCATTGGGGAAGGGGGTTGTTGAAGAATGAGATATAGTCTAAACTTTCTTTTTATCCAAGCTACAGAGCAAGCCTATCAATTTGTTAAGTTTTAGGTAGCCTCTTTTCTGAGAGGAAACCCATTTAGAAAACAAACTGATGTCATTTGAGAGAGAACAACATGAATCAAATAACAATATCCAACGATGTGCTTTACTTAGAAAACTGAAACAAAAATACCATAAGTAGAAATTATTAAGATGTAGAATAATTTAAAAACCGAATGCATTTGGTTATATTAAGTACCTGAAATCAATAGCATTGAGTCCTAGCAGCATGCCAGCAAGCATATTTGCTTCTTCACCCAAGACAATTGCTCCATCTTCATAAAATCGCCTAAAAAATGAAATGGGTGAATATATAAAATGTTAAAAACAAATGGAAGTTTGATGGAGAGAAATCATTTAGGGCCCAAACTATTGTAGGAAGAGCTAAATTTTATTTAATTTATATTTAAACAAAACATATTTCCATCACTGAAGTTTTAAAGGTATTGAGACCAAAATAAAGAGATAGAAAAAAAGAAACCCTGAAGAAACCAAAACTTGCCAATATAACAAAAATAATTCTGTTTCCAACTCTCCTAAAAGGAATCCCCAAAGTGACTCTTTCAATGGGCCTAGAGTGCCAGCATTTTTCTTTAATAGTGAAGCAATACAAATGTAAAGTGAAAGGTGGCAAATTCAGAGTTATTTGTACTGATCTATTTTCAAAACTAAGTAGACTTGAGTTCTAACAAATAAAAATAATTTCTGTTTTTCTATAATTCCAAAGGTTATTGACTAATTAAGAACTTGGGAGGTGCACTCATTAGTAATTTACGCTAATCTTAATAGTGGAATCCTAATAAAGCAGATGGGCTACCAAAGTGGCTATATATGAAAAAGAAAGTATTCATTATCTCCTTGACAAAAACGGGAATGTGAATGTATCTTTGCTAATTCCTGTAAAGCCTTCTGTTTTGGTTATCATTAATTTTTAAAATATTTTCAAAAGAAAAATCATAATGTGTGTCTAAGGTATTCTTCTAAAAAAGAATGTAAAATCATTTAATCTATTTCTTTTTAAATGTAGTACTATGTAAAAACTAATTTATATCAGTAACCAGGGATGATTACACTGCTATGTCTATTTGTATTACATATAAGACAGTGAATACCACTGTATACCATCCCACTAAATAAAATGAAACATTTTAGTAAAGGTCTTGCTCTTTTCAGTATTTCTGAGTTTATAAATTCTGCAAAAAATGTAATATGCTCATAATCCTACCATTAATTTTGAATTGTTGTTCACAGCTTACCAAGTACTTTTATAAACATTATTTGATACTTGAAAAAAAACCCATAAATTAAATGCGGATGGAATCATCATTAGTTTCAAATTTACCATCAAGAAAAGTACAACAGTAAAGCAATTTGCACAAGCTCATGATAAATGAATTGCTTAAGAAAGCTAACCAATTCATCTTTCTTTAAGTCCTGTATCTTCTATTAAACCTACTTTTTGTAAAACAAAAATATGTAAAAAGAACTTAACATATGGTATGGTTCATAAGGAATATTAAATGAATAAAAAGTATAAAACAGAAAAAATAAGACAACTATTTACTCCCTGACAGATGTAAGGCTGCAAACGAATACGGTGGGGAGACTAGCTTGGAACAAATGTTTTCTGTTTCCTAGGACTTACTAAAATTGTTTTTAATGTTTATATAAAAGGAGAAAAAGTAAAACTTCCAGCCTAACAAAGATTAGTAAAATAAATGGAAGAAATTTTTACATCCTTACTGAGGTGTTCTGCAGAAAGATAAATATATTTAGACAAATACATATGTCTGAGACTTTGTCCCTGGGCCAATAGCTAAGTCGGCTATTGGCAGATTATATTATTAACTCCTGGAAGAACTATGCTTCCCATGGTTTCAGACCATTATATTCTATGAGACATATGAATTCCGAAAAAAATTCTGTTTTCTGATACTGGAAATAACTCATTATTCCTAGTACTTCTTATATAAGAAAAGGTCTACGTTTTTTTATTCCTTATCTTCAACCCATCATTGTTTAAAAAATACATTCTAAAATCAGCTCAAAACTATTCTTTCTTGCTTTCTAATGTCACCCTTGTATTAGGGAGTACTGAAGAACAGTACATCAAAAAATTAACTGGTTTGAGATATTTTTTAAAATCTAAAGGTCTTTTATATGTGTGTTCATACAGTAAGGTTTTAATGAGTTTTTGGCTTTAGTTTTACTCCTCAGTAAAGAAGCAAATTTTCTAAGCTAACGATTAAAGCTAAGTAAAATGCTTGCTATATGTAAAATCAATAATTCCACTGAAAAAAAAACATATCTTAAGCATAAGGCCTGATTTACTATAACAGCAACAGAGGAAAGGAAAAATGGAAGAAGAAAGGCTAGTTAAGAGGACTGCCTATTATACGCCGAACTTTAAAATCATTAGTTCTGGTTAAGAAAAAAATTATGTTTTAGAAAATGTACTTCTAAGCTTGAGATAATATATTTTAAAATAATTCAGTATTTAGAAAACTGAATTGATCTGAGAAGATTATATTTTTATCATTTAATCAAAGACTTCATGTGTATGAAAGAGGTAGAAGATGTCTTGAAAAATTAATTTATTCTCTTATGCAAACTAATATACTAATAATATGACTAAAAGTCTGATTCCTGTGGTCAATATTTTCAAAGATTCCAAAAGATTGTAAAATTTCAACCTTTTAATTTTACCTCATTGAAAAACTGGAACATTAATCTTTGCTTACATAACCAAGGTCATACAATAAATGAGCTAAGAGTAAAGCCAGAGATGAGTAATCTAATAACAGGTATATACTAAAAAAAATTCCCTTTTTTAGTTAAAAATACTTTTTGATCTAAAGAAAATATTTTTGGGCCGGGTGCGGTGGCTCACGCCTGTAATCTCAGCACTTTGGGAGGCCGAGGCAGGCAGATCAAGAGGTCAAGAGATCGAGACCATCCTGGCCAACATGGTGAAACCCCGTCTCTACTAAAAATACAAAAAAATTAGCTGGGCGTGGTGGTGCGCACCTGTAGTCCCAGCTACACAGGAGGCTGAGGCAGGAGAATTTCTTGAACCTGGGAGGTGGAGGTTGCAGTGAGGCGAGGTTGTGCCACTGCACTCCAGCCTGGCGCCTGGTGACGGAGTGAGACTCTGTCTCAAAAAAAAAAAAAAAAAGGAAAATATTTTTATGCCAGGCCTGGTGGCTTATGCCTGTAATCCCAGAACTTTTGGAGGCCGTAACAGGCAGATCCTCTGAGCAACAGGAGTTAGAGATCAGCCTGGGAGACATGGCTACAAAAAAATTTAAAAAATTAGCCGATGTGGTGGCCCTTGCCTGCAGTCCCAGCTACTTGGGAGACTGAGGTGGAAAGATTGCTTGAGTCAGGCAGAGGTTGCAGTGAGCTGAGATGGCCTCACTGCACTCTAGTCTGGGTGACAGAGCAAAACCCTCTCTAAAAAAAAAAAAATATATATATATATATATATACATATACACACACACACACACACACACACACACACACACAGAGAGAGAGAGAGAGAGAGAGAGAGAGAGAGAGAGAGAAAAGAATCTAACCAAAACATTGTACTGCTTACTTTCAACATATTATAAATATTGAAAGTACCAAAGTAAAAAAATATATGAAACTTTCATTTAAAGATTTATATACTAGAGACTGTAACTTTAAATATAATTTTACATTTCAGAAATGTGGAAAAATTATAAGCAACTACTTGATATTACTGTGATCTGGGAAAAAAAACCTTCCTTATCTTATTAGGTATACCACCCTTACCAAGCATTTATATGTCAATTAGAAACATATTAGTGACTAGAAAAGTATTTAAAATAATATCCTTATAAGAATACGCTTTCTTTTACCACACATAATTTAACTCTAATTGAAATATATTCCTTTAATGCCACCTTAGTGTCCATTCTGTAAGAATACTTTAAGGCATTTTAAGTAGTTCAATAACAAATATCCCTTGGATGAGATCCAAGGTGAACAATAAATACAAATTATGCTGATAATACCTAATATCATGCTTCAAATTTTCCTTTTGTGGGAGTCAGAGGTTATTCTACACACTTGAAAGTGCAATATTAAAATATGAGAAAGCTTGTCTTATAGGCCAAAGAAATTTCATTATTGGTGTGCTTGTTCTCTTCCCCAATTTAATGTAAGAAACTACTAGGAGGGGATATAAGAAAATTATCCCTCATGACATACAGGACAGATTCTTGCATTATAAATAGATGTCATATTCAAAGTCAAATTGAATAAAAATGAAAAACTGGTGAAAAAGTCAACTTCCAAAAGTCTTGCCAAGAATGTGAAATTCAGTAATTATTTTAATCAACAAATATATATTAAATCCTCTTATGTGACAAGAACTGTGCTAGGTACTATAGTTACAATGGTAAATAAGTTAGATTTAGATCCTCTTATGGAGCATATAGTCTAGGGGAATAGAAAAGCAAGAAACAAGAGAAAAAGATAATTACAAATGACGATAAATATAAAGTAAATAGGCAGGTTGTTGAAGTAGAGATAAATGGAAGGAAAGCCCAATTCTGGAGAGTCATTAAATAAGGCATTCTCAAGTGTTTAACCTGACACCTTAGCTCACAGAAGTCCAATCACACAGGGATCTGTAGACCATACAACACTAATAATAATAATGAACACTCACTGAGTAGCAGGCATCGTAATAACTTTACGTGAATCATCTTAACTTTGCCACTATTATTCTCCAGAGAGATTAAACAACTTGTTCAAGATAGACACAGCTAGAGTAGGGAAGCCAGGATTTGACTCCAGGAAACGTGACAGCAACAGAGCCTTCTGGTTAATGTAATAACGTATCATTTCAATGTTTTAAGTGGGAGCTGACATAATCTCTTTTACTTTTAAGGTAAATAAGCAGATTCAAAATAGATTTTGGAGGTAGGATCAGTAAGACTTATTTATGGATTACAGGGTATGAGGGGAACAAGGAATCAGGTGATTTTTAGATTTTCACTTAATCAACTATGTAGGTAGGCAGTGATACCATTTGCTAAGAAGGGGTGAACAAAGTTACAGGGGAAAAAATCAGTATATCTGAACTATCTAGCTAGAGGTTTAAATGTGGTATCATGATCATATAGATGGTATTTCAAACCAGGGGAATGGATGAAACTCCAGGAAGAGAGAAAAATGAACAGAGGAAAAACAGCAGACAATGCAGGACTGAGCCCAGAGAATACGGACAGATGTTGTTAAGTGGAAAAGATGACAGAAAAAACAGAGCAATTAAGGAAAAGCCATGGAATGTTGTGTAATTTAAAGGTGAAGAGATTTTTCAAGAATGATGAAGTAGTCAATTTATACTGGGAGTAGCTGGGCAATGGAGTACAATGTGAACAGAGAAACATCCATTACATTGGGTAGCTTGTAGATTATCAGTATTCTTTTAAAAATTCTTGGTGGAGGGGCAGAAGCCAGACAAGAGTGGATAAGACGGTGACTCTAAAGTAAGAGAATGATGACAGTGGGAAGAAGTGCTTTAGAGAAGTCTGGTGATGAAGCAGAATTAGGAAATGAGCAGCAGAGGGAATATAGGTTCATTGGAGAATCTTTTTCTTTTTAAGGTAGGAGGTATGAGCATATGTTCTGTAAGAGTGGGATTGATCCAGCAGTGGTAAAGAGACTGAAGATGAGGAGAGAGAGATTTGGTAACTAAAGGAAGAGGGGAATCATACGCTATCTGGTTTTTTGTGACTGGCTTTTTTTGCTAAGCTTAGCAGATTTTCAAGGTTCATTCGTGTGGCAGCATGGATCAATACTTCATTTCTTTTTATGGCTGAATAATAACCCACTACATGGATACAGCCACATACACCTAGGAGTCATGTACTGGGTCATATGGTAACTCTATGTTTAACCTTTTGAAAAATTGCCAGACTCTTTTTCAAAGTGGCTGCACAATGTTCTTTTCCCACCAGCAACACATAAGAGATTCAGTTTTTCAAAATCCTCACAAAGATTTGTTATTAAGTGATCTTTTGAACATACCCATCCTAGTTAGTATGCAGTGGTATTTCATTGTGGTTTTGCATTTCCCTGATGCCTAATGCTGTCAAGCAACATTTTAGTGTTTATTAGACATCTGCATATCCTCTTTGGAGAAGTGTCTATTCAGATTCATTGCCTATTCAGATTCACTGCCCATTTTTAAATGAGTTGTCTTTTTATTACTGAGTTGTAAAAGTTCTTTATATACATTGTAGATACAAAACCCTTATCACAGGGGTCCCCAGCTCCTGGGCCATGAATCAGTACCTGTCCATGGCCTGTTAGGAACTGGAGCCACACAGCAGGAGGTGAGTGGTAGGCCAGTGCACATTATCGCCTGAGCTCTGCCTCCTGTCAATCAGGCATTAGATTCTCATAGGAATAAGAACTCTATTGTGAACTGTACGTGTGAAGGATCTAGGTTGCATGCTCCTTATGACACTCTAATTAATGCCTGACGATCTGAGATGGAACAGTTTCA
This sequence comes from Cacajao melanocephalus, assembly GCA_963573385.1. Classification (NCBI taxonomy): domain Eukaryota; kingdom Metazoa; phylum Chordata; class Mammalia; order Primates; family Pitheciidae; genus Cacajao; species Cacajao melanocephalus. The sequence continues at coordinate 88,774 of CAUYLG010017291.1, forward strand.
TCTTGAAACCTTCCCTGCCACCAAGGTCCGTGGAAACACTGTCTTCCGCAAAACCAGTCCCTGGTGCAAAAAAGGTTGGGGACCACTGCCTTATCAAATAATAATCTGTAAAAATTGTCTCCCATTCTCTTGGTCATCTTTTCACCTTCTTCATGGTGTCCTTGCACAAGCTTTTAATTTTTATTATGTTCAATTTATCCTTTTTCTGTTGTTCTTTTTACATTTGGTATCATACTTAGGAAACTATCATCTAATCCAAACATAGATTTATATCTATGTTCTCTTCTAAGGGTTTTACATTTAAGTCTAATTAATTTGGAGTATTTGTATGTGCTATGAGGTAGCAGTTCACAAGCACCTTTTAATAATGTTTATCTTCTGTCTTAATAATGTAAAACTTTAACACATATTTGATTCCAAAATGCATTCTTATCTCTTAAAAGATTTTGGTTACTAATTGCTATTCTGTCTACTTTTCTATAATTGATAAAAGTATTTGTCAACTCATTTTTTCTTTGTGACAGCTCAGTAATTTACAAAGTTTTATTTTATACTTTACTCCTTCCTTCAAATGTGCTAAAACATTGTGAAAATTAACATTTCTTTGGAACACAGCTTTTTCATTATAAATTACTGTGATATAACTGCAAAGTAAACAAATGAATTTCCATAAAGCTAATTTATCTTTACTCTTTTCCATATTTATTACTTCAAATTCTTGTTAAATTTTCAATTTTGTTTGAAATATCACATATGTATTTTTAACTTAAATTTACTAATTATTTTTTAGTCTGTAGGTAAAGAGTAACTAAAAATTTGAACAAGCTAATTCAGTTTTTACTTCACTTTTCATTTGAAGGTCTTCCCAGTAACCTACTAAAACAAGTCTCTCTCTTTTTATTTTTTTAAGCTTAGATTCTAATCATCACCCTGCCAACTTCCCAACTCTGGCTATTTTCCAATTATACCCCAATCCCTAAGCCATGTAACGCTTCACGGTTTTTGTTTGTTTTTTTCAACTGCTCATTAAGACGTCCTACACCTTAGCAAAAGGATCACATGAATTTCCTCAATGCTTTGGAGCATAATCATGCACTCAAAATTCATTTTATCTCTACTCCAACCTTTCCTCCACCCAAACTTATCCTTGGGTTTTCACTGATTAGTGCTTTCAAGCCAGCCTGTCTCCCTGCCTTAGTTCATGTAGCTCCTCCTCTGGTATTGGGGTAAACACTTGTATTACCATTTTAAAGGCTATCATTACTCTTTATCTGTGAAGAGTAGAACATGAAGAAACTTACTTTATTTTGATAGTCTCTAGATTCCTAAAGATTATAGATCATTTCTCATTCTTCTAGGAGTACTTACTTCAGGAAGAATCCAGATAAAAGGTAAGGTACAAATACTCTTTCTAATAGTTTGTTCGTATTTTACAAATCTAATCTTATGAATATATTTGTCTTGACTAGAAGTTTGCAATCAAATTTAATTGGAATTAAGAAGTTTCTTTGGTTTCATCTCAGTAAAAAAAATAGTGTAAACAGGGGAGAAAAAAAGGTTTTTTCTCCACATTTTTTAGTTAACTTCTAAGATAAAAACTCTGAAATAACTCCCTACTTAATTCCTTTCTTAAGAGTTACAAAGCCATTGTATTAACATTTAAATCCTATTATTCAATAAATGTGTATGTGTAGACAAATATATATGAACATTGTACACTAAACCTTGTTTCTGTTTGAAGAGGGTATGTTTATGTATTGTTACAAGAATATTTTTACTCCATGTACTTTTTTAGAGCTGAATCATTTCCTTTCTATGAAAAAGCATGGTTAACACTTAAGAACAAGGCAGAAAGCATTTCCCTTTAAATAATTAGACTACTTGTTCAAAAAATAATCTATTCAAGAATTATTTCTACCCCTCCCAATCATTTAAACTTAGAAATAAGACTAACAATTTAGAGAGATTATTAATGATTTAATTTCTATTTGGAAAAGACTATCATAACTTTGGTTCAATATGGTAATTGCATAGGAAATGACTACTATGCAAACTTGATTTTTATTTCATTAATATAGGATTTTTAGATTTGGGCTACTAGATTCTGATACTATTCTTTGTTTTCATTTTCAAAGCCTTAGTATCCTCAATACTTATTATCTTTCATAATGAAACTTACTAGTAATGATAAACAAATGTTTTATTTTATAAAGTGCATTTCAGATGTCTAAGAGTTTATCATTATCTCACTGTTTATCTTTAGAAATATCTCAAGAGTGTCATGTTGCTTGAAAAGAACTCATTAAGTATATATCAGATTTACTTTATGCAAACATTTCTTTTACCTAAAAGTCTTTCTATCCTGGTCCAACTTATAATTATGACAATTTTTTGTATCTCAAAATTAGTAGTTTACTATTATATTACCAATAAAGGTAGAGGCAACTAAATGAAGATACTTAATTAGTACCAGCTAGTTAATTGAAAGAATGTGTCATAATTAATGCCCAGATTTTCTCAAAATCCAGAATGTCAAACACTGCATTAGGATATGGAAGTTAAGATCTCAGCAGTAAGACTTGTTTGTGCTTATTTCTTTCTATCGAAAGTAGTTCATAGTTGTAAGTATTTCCTTTTCTTTCAGAAATATAATTAATGAGATAGAAAAAAGAACAGTAATTGAGAAATATCTCAGGCAGCTCCGCCCAGTACAACCTATTGTGATGAGGAAAACACTCTAAATTTGTCCAATTGTATAACCATTAGCTACATGTGGCTATGGGACGTCCGAAATGTGATACAGTATTCGAGAAACTAAATTTGTAATTTTATGTGATATTAATTTTAATTTACATATGGCTTGTGTTAGTGGCTACTACATTAAACAGTTTAAGTTATTAAAAGTATTAAACCTTTTCTTTTACAAATACTTTTGATATGGAGAAAAGTGGCTTCTTCAGCAGCTACAAATAAAGATCAGAAGATGAGCACTAATTAGGAATGACTGTTGTCCTAATATGTACCTTTTTTCTACCATCATAAAAAATTAACAAAGTCCTATTTTTCACATGGCACAGGATGTCATCTTTATACAATCCAAGAAAAACAATGGTTTAGATTGTCCTAAAAAGACAAGCAATCATTAATGATACATATGAATTAAAGAAGTAAAGTATTAATCTATATTCTTTAAAGGCAAAAAAATAAGCAAACATTGTGGTGGTGAAAAGAGAAGAGATTCTATTGAAATTTCATAGTTAAATCTTCAAATCCATAAGGGAACAGTCTACGGGGAGAATGAAGCTTCAAGAGTTGAAAGAGTATGAATCAGAAATGATTTAGAAAAAGGATATTCCAGGCATACTGTGCATCTTTTTACAGAAAGGTAGATAGATGTTTAATTGACAAATTACATTTTCCTAAGAAGACAGTAGATTTATCTGAGGAGTAAGAAAAGGAGGCAATAAAATGGTTGAGGACTTTAGAAGCTGATTCTTCATCCTATTCTGATTTCTAAGTCTTTAGATGATTCTTTCAAATATATATTAGAGAATTAAAAGGACTTTTAAACCTGGTTGTTTTGAAGTCTCTCAGAGCTGTAGAGATGTATTCAGATAAATGTTTTTCCATGAGTGCTACTCTGATCCAGGCTCTACCCTAAAAGGAAGAAGAAAGAATCAAATATAAAAAAATTAAAAAATATATTTTGCCACTGTGCCATCAAAAATATAAGTATTTTAATATGTAAAGAACAGCCATCCAAAATATACATATGATAATGACTAGGAAAAATATTTATGTACATAAAAATAGGTAAATTTTGATTACCTATAGTATATATTTTGTTTCTCTGTAAGATGTAGGGTACAGCATGTCAAACTAACTTTCTATCCTCTGAAGGGACAGAACATTAATACTGAGTTACTTGGGTTAGAGAGTCTTTTGAATTAGCTAATGTAATTATATAAGACAAAACTCTCTACTTCAAAACCCCACATCAACATGCTCACTAAAATGAGCCCTCTCACAAATAATGAAAAACAGACTTCTCACTCGTTAATAAAAATAATCAGTCTAACACTACTTAAGAAAATTTTGAATCCTATCCTTCCCGTGGGAGGTTTTATACAACTAGGAATAAAATCCAAATTTCACAATTTATCATGAATCCAAATCATGAGCTATTGAATTTGGTGCACCCAGAGAATTCTAAAAACTATTATGAAATATTTAAACTAGAAAAACAAACAACAACAACAAAAACAGAAGCCAATATATTCTAGCACAGAATCACAGAAACAGACAATTCTTACTAAATGTAATTAATTTTCTTATGGACTTTCTATTTAGAATGAAAGAATATAAGAAATCATATATGTAGTGAAAATTTTATAATTCAATTATTTTCATTTTCACTCAACTCACAAATCTCTAAAAAACTTCATCGAGACAATATATAGAAAATCGAAACACTGCAATGGCAGTTGCAAATAAAGATGACGCTAATCAGTATATGTGATTGTCAACTACCAGAACGTGGAAAAAAAAAAAACGTACTCTAGAAACGTCTACAAGTCTAGTGAATTCACCAAACTCTGGATAGGAAAGGTCATGAAGGAGTCAATATAGGCAGTGGTTAAAATCTGTGAGGCTAGAGGCAGCAGTACTACTACTGGGAAGAAAATGAATGATATGGGTGTGTTTAGCATGCCAGTCAATTTGCTTACCAAGCTCAACATCCCTTTTAGCTTGCCCTGTGCTCAGTCCATTGTCCCTTCTGAGTAAGCCTAGGGGAACCTACAGTTAGCCGTGGCTGACTGGAACAGAGGAAGGAAGAGGCAAGTCACTGGCTGGCCAGGAGTCTCAAAATTCTCTCTTGAAATTTTATCTAAAAGACACAGAAACTAGTAGTGGTGTCTTGAATCAAAAGGCTACAGTTTCACCAATGAAGTCAGGAAAGTTGCTCTCCAGAGAAAATTCAGCACAGGAGACTATGCTGTGACTAGATAAGAAATGTAGGGAAAGTCTTCCTTCCTGATTTATTAATTTCAGTCCATACAAAACTGGGCTGTGTTTAGTTTCCTGTATTTGAATGTGTATGGAATTCTGTTATATTGTGAGGATAAGTTGTGCTAATTTTAACGGTTTCTTTTCTTTAACAAAGGAACTTTTGCTGCAACAGAAGATAAACAGACTTATAAAGGTTGTTTGGGCCAAGAAGCAGAACAACTAAAAACAAGGTTTAGGAATTTAGACCTTTTCAGTTTATAATGGTGATCCATAAAATGAAGATTTACGAAAAAATAAATAAGTAAAAGTAGTCAACGCTTAAAAATATGATGAATATGTGCTAAGCCCTGTTTTAAGAGTTTTATATACATTAAGAAGATAAGTAATCCTCCCAATAATTTACATTACAATACTATCCCTACTTTATGCAGAAATGAAAAACAGACACGATTAGAAGGGAAGAAATTCAGTTTCTCACTACCAAACTGACCAATCTAATTATGTTAATACCTATACACTCTACCTTCTTTCCTGTTTCAGGGGATGAGCTATCAGCATTTAAGAGTTAAAAAAAAGAAAAAAAAAAAAAAGCAGCAGCAGCAGCAGCACAGAGTGGGAAAAGATATTTAAATTATAAATATCTGACAGACAACTCTTACCCATAAAATACAATGAATTTTTTAAAACCCATAAGAAAAAGACAATTTAAAAATGTGCCTGCAATGGGATGATTTTTAACTATAGAATACATTTCTTTAGCAAGTATCAGATATTCAGATGTTTCCATGCTTTTTGTGTTAGTTTTGGTGAGTAATTTTTTAAAAGAATTTTACCATTTCTTCTAAATTTTCAAATTTATATAATCAATGTGAAGTTATTCATAATATCCTCCTAGAATTTTTAACGTTTGAGGTATACAGAATTGGCCTCTTCTTCATTCATCATTCTGGTAATTTATATTATCTTTTGATCTTCTTGAATAGTCTTGCTAGAAGCTTATCAATTGTGTCAATCTTTTTAAAAACACTTTTAGTTTGGTTGATTTTCTTCAATTGTATATTTGTTTCAATTTTATTGAATTTTTACTGTTTTTTCCCATCTACTTTGAGTTTAATGCATTTTTTATAGCTTCTTGAGATGAAAGTCTTGATCACCAATTTCCAGCCTTTATTCTTTTTTAAAATACGCAAAAGCCTATTTAAGCCTATTCCTCTAAGCCCAAGTTTTTGTATGTTCTATTTTCATGATCAGTACTTTCCAAATATTTTTCAATTTCAATTGTGATTTCTTTTTCATCCATGAGTTATTTAGAAGTCCTCCTCAATTTCACTCATATAAACATTTTCTAGTTATTTTTCCTTGTTTATTTTTGATCCTAGCTTAACTCCACTGTGGTTAGAGAACATACTTTATATAATTTCAGTCCTCTGAAATTCAGTGAGATGAATTACGGCTCAGAAAATGGTCAATTTAATATAATTCCTCTGTGTGTATAAGAAGAATGTATGTTTTTTTTTTTTTTTTTCTTTTCTTTTGAGACAGGGTCTTGCTTCATCATCCAGGCTAGAGTGCAGTGGTGCGATCTCAGCTCACTGCAACTTCTGCCTCAGAAGCTCAAGTGATTCTCCCACCTCAGCTTCCCGAATAGCTGGGACTACAGTACAGCCCGGCTAATTTTTGTATTTTTTTGTAGAGACTGGGTTTCACCATGTTGCCCAGACTGGTCTTGAAATCATGAGCTCAAGTGATCTGCCCACCTTGGCCTCCTGAAGTGCGAGGATTACAGGTGTGACACATCACACCCGGGCTTTGAATATTCCAATAATCTAATAATTTTATGTATTTTGTTTCTCTAGTAATATTCATATTTATTTACATTTTCTTGAACCTATTATAATTGCTTAAAAGTCCATAATCTCTATCACCTATAGGTTAGTTTCAATTGTCTTTTTTATTTTTCTTGATTTCTGTCATTCGATCTCATTTCTTGATATGCCTGATGATTTTTTACTGTATACTGGATTTTTTATTGTATACTGGACATTCTGTATGAAAATTTATAGAAGCTCTGAGGCTACTTTTGTCCAGAGTAGATTTTTATTTTGGCAGTCAGTCAGAGTACTAGAAAATCACCCCGCACAATTTAGGGCACTACTTTTAGGCCTTTTTTTTGCATTAATCTTCAGAATTTCCATTACTCCAAGGGAATAGTCTTTCAGGGGTCTCAAGTAAAAACCTGGGGTGTTTACAGTTCCCTTTCACCTTGTTTGCCTTTGATCTTTAACTCTATCTCTCCAGAACTAGACTGTGAAATCGTCAGTCAGCTGTTTTACCTCCTCCTTGCTGCTTTCAGCTTTGTTTATGGGACTTTGCTTTGATCTACAGATGACTTAGAATTGGCAATGACCTCATAGGAAAACTGCATGCACAACTCCAGGAACATTTGTCTGTTGTTCACTGGCAGTTCCAAGCTCCAACTTGTTTGTCTAGCCCAGGGAAGTAAAAATCCCCCACCTCCGCCACTTTCTGCTTAGTCTCTATACCTAGGATGTGAATAGACAAGTAACTTTAGGCTTAAGCCATGATGGATGTGCGACTCAGCTCACGTACCATCCATCTCTCCAGGACTGTGGTCACTCAAGTTCTCATGCCTTGGTTGTTCTCCTATGTCTTAAATTTGTTGCTTCACATATTTTATTCAACTTTTATAGTTGTCTCAATAGCAGGTCCCTCTGATACAAGATATTCTGTTATCACTGGAATCAGAAACTGTTTTCTTACCTCTGAGATCATCTCTGTTTTAGACTCTAATCACACCCTTCTAACTAGATTCTTTGCTTCTACTCCACTTCTCCCTTCGATTTATTCTCCATAGAGCACCAAGTTTATCTCATAAAATGAAAATCAGATTACAGTATTCTATCACTTAAGAAAAAAAAAGAAAAAAGAAACTCTCAAGTAGCTCCCCCACTGCACTGAGAATAACATCTGAACTTTTAATCATGGCTGTATCTTGTATTCTGCACTTTGCTTACCCTGCTCAATATTTGCAAAGCAAATTTATTAGATGGAAGGATGCATGGATATATGGATAGCTGATGTGACTAGCCTATTCAGAAACTGGTCTAATTCAACAAAAGAAGAAATGTATAGGATAAGCAACCAGAAACCTAAGAAAGCCAAATTTAGCTAAAAATAAGGACTGCTACTAAAATCAAAGAAAATGGGGGGGACAATCTCTCACAAAATATGCAAGAAGACAGGAAGGACTCAGGAACAATACAAAGCTCATATTTTGGGGACAAGAAAATGAAAAAGCAAGAAGGAGAAGGGATTTCTTGAACTTGAAACCAGTTGGAATATCATGAAATACCCAATGTAAATATCTGCAAGGTTAGTAACAGTAGTAACTAAAGATTCAACTGGGGGTGGTCTTTGTCAGAGATTATATAATATGCTTGCAAGAGCATATGCCCCAAGAGCAGATGGGGAAGATGGGTGAGTTCAGAAAAGAATGCGTTAAGTCAGTGCCTGCTGAGATAGTCATTTTTCTAAGAGTGCTGATTCTAGTTTAATGTTAGGCTATGCTTAAGTCTTATGAAATAGGATAAACTAGTCACAGACTTAGCAGGGAAAGGAATGGTTAACATTTCAGTTTTGTTTTTTGAGCCAGAGTCTTGCTCTGTCACCCAGGCTGCAGTGCAACGGTGTGATCTTGGCTCATTGCAACCTCCGCCTTCCAGGTTCAAGTGATTCTCCCGCCTCAGCCTCCCAAGTAGCTGGGATTGCAGGCATGCAGCACCATGCCCAGCTAATTTTTTGTATTTTTCGTAGAGACAGGGTTTAGCCATGTTGGCCAGGCTGGTTTCAAACTGCTGACCTCAGGTGATCCACTCGCCTCTGCCTCCCAAAGTGCTGGGATTACAGGTGTGAGCCACCGTGCCCATCCCATTGATCTTAACCTAGACAAAAGTATGAGACTGTCCATGGTGACAAGCTTCTACAAGGTGAATCTAAGTGGTACAGTGGATTAGGACAGATAATTGTGATACAATTGTGATACAAGTATACTATCTGTATACTGTTTACCAGGCAAATTTAGTGCTTCAGTTCTGAAATATCTTTTCACATGTGTCAAGGTAAGATGACACTATGCTAGTAGTCATTCAAGATTGCAGCTCTAAACCTCAATAAGCCTGCCATGTGAGGCATTTGTTTAATCCTTCAATCCAGACAAGTGGCAGATGTGCCTTACTCAGTAGTTAAGTATTCTGCTCTTTTCATTGCAATGAATAAAGACAAAGCTAATCTTTGTCCACAGAATCTTCCCAGCATAACCAGGCAACTCATAGAATTCTCTTTCTCCACTAAATGGAATCTGTTTGAGGCCTGAGCAAAACAAAGATAAATACAGGATTTGGAATATGATTGTTCTGTGGTATTTTGATACTCAACACCAGTACTTTACAAAATAAATATTAACTCTCTGCTGGATAATATACTGCAGTGCAGGGATTAGTTCCAAGAGCCTTGTTAAGAGAGTTGGTTAGGTAGGGTTTGGGTTTCTTTGGTTCACCCAGGTCCAAATGCTATATTTCTAATGTTTGTTAACTTCTTAATTACTTCTTCTATTTTGGGATATGCTAGTTTCATAAATATATCCTCCTCTCTATTGAAAGCTTTAGAATATACTGTTATGTTCCTCTCTCCTACTTTTGATTTGAAAATGCAAATGTTTATGTAACATCTAGAATATCTTTTATAGATTTGACTAATTCAAACTACAGCTAATCTTTAACCTTAGCCTAAACCTTAGCCTAAAGAAGCTTAGATATAATTATTAAGCCATAAAGAAAACCTGAAAGGAAAATGGAGGCCAGGCATGGCAGCTGATGCTGGTAATCCCAGCACTTTGGGAGTCTGAGGTGGGCAGATTACTGAAGCTCAGGGATTCGAGACTAGCCTGGCCAATATGGTGAAACCCCGTCTCTACTAAAAATACAAAAATTAGCTGGGTGTGGTGACACATGCCTGTAGTCCCAGCTACTTAGGAGGCTGAGGCAGGAGAATTGCTTGAGCCCAGAGTCAGAGGTTGCAGCAAGCCAAGACTGTGCCATTGCACTCCAGCCTGGGCAAGAGAGCCAGATTCCTTCTCAAAAAAAGAAGAAAAAAAAAAAGGAAAATGGATAAAACTCAACTAAGATGAAAAGGGGAATTCACAGTGCACATTAAAAAAATCTGTAGTTCGAAAATTAGAAAGTAAACAAATGAATAAAAAATTCAGTAGTTTGAGGAAATACAGGTCAAAGGACAATAGTTGGGATGAAAAAGATATCTGTTGATATATAATAAAAACAGGATTTAGTTATCCAAGGGAAAAATTTAATTAAAAAAGAATATTTAACTATAATTAATTTAAAAATGAAAAAATTTACTGGTTTAAAAACGTGTGAGACAGAGAAGAAAACTGATCCAACTTGCGAAAATTGAAAGACAATTGAAGCAGGAAGTTCTTTGTTGCTACAAGCCCTTGGTTGAAGATTGGCAGGAAGGGGCACTGGCTTTAGAAAGTGAACTTTATAGTTATAGTCTCGAGAAGATGACAAAAATCATAGCTATTAACTGTATCCAAAAATACACTTTCATATTAAGGAGGTGAAAATGTTTTACCTGTGTTTCTAATTATGTCACTAAATTTAAACATGATAGATCTTGGTTTTTAAAACATATACTCAGTTTGTGCTTACAAAATATTTAATTTGAATATATCCTCATCAGTTTTGCTGAGCAAAAATTTTCCAAAAGAGAAAAAGAATCCTAAATAAAAAAATGCGAGAACAAAAAACTCGGAAATTATACTTTGGAAAGGTAATTGTTATATGTTTGGTTATTACACAGATATATAATTTAGAATTGTGAAATAATGTCTTCATCTTAAAACTGTAAACATCAATTTTCAATCTTTATTTTCTACTTAATGTTTCATTCTGTAATTTCTGAATGTCAAAATAGTAAAGAAAGCTACTCTGACAATTCAATAAAAATAAATACAACTACTACATTAACGCTGATACAGGCTGAGTATACCTTTTTGAAAATGCTTGGGACAAGAGTATTTCAGATTTTGAGTATTTTCTGATTTTGGAATATTTGCATTAAATGCTCCATTTAGCATTTCTTCAAATATTATAGTGATGCTCAAAAAGTTTTGGTTTTGGGATTATTTCAGATTTCACATTTTCAGCTTGGGGGATGCTCAATCTGTTTGACTTAATAGCTCAGACATTTTATAATCCTAAAAATTACTGAGGACCCCATAGAAGTTTTATGTAGGTTATACCTATCAAATTGACTGTATCACAAGTCAAAACTGGAATTTAAAATATCAGGTAATTAAAAAATAACAAGTTGGTCATGGTGACTCACACCTGTAATCCAGCACTTTGGGAGGCTGCAGCAGAAAGACTGCTTGAAGCCAGTTCTAGACCAGCCTGGGCAACAAAGAGAGACACTATCTCTATGAAAAGTTTTAAAAATTTGCCAGGCATGGTGGCATGCACCTGTAGTCCCAGCTACTCAGGAGGCTGAGGCTGAAGAATCACTTGCGCCTACGAGTTCTAGGCTGCAGTGAGCTATGCTAGTACCACTGCACTCCAACCCAGGCAACAGAGCAAGACTCTGTCTCTAAAATATATATATGTAGCAATAAACCCACTACATGTTAACATAAATAACAACATTTTTATGAAAATTAACTATTTTCCTAAACAAAAATATTAGTAAGAAAAGTACCTCTGTTTTACATTTTTTTCTAATCTCTTTAATGCCTGGCTTAATACAAGAGAATTAGATATCTGCTTCTGCATTCCATCTATTACAATGTGTTTTGGTTGAAGTATATGAAGAAAATCTAGCTTCACACAGATACATAGTTGGAAAAGGGAATCTTTTAATAGTCTTTTCAGATAAGTGTAGATATTATCTTTTGTTCTAGATCAAAATTCACTAAGTAATACATTTTAGTAACTATATTAATTTTTTCATGCTGTAGTACATTAAATCTATTGACATACCTTGCACTTTGAATTGATCTTTTTACCCATACATGATTCTGTAATACCATAAATTGGTCATTTGGAAAATACGAGTTATACAGGCCTATCAAATGTTGACACATTTATTTCAACAATTTAAAAACACATTTGTTGATATCAACATCAATGTTATCAAAAATGATTTTATATATTGGGAAGCTATGAAGCTTAAGATGGTGCATTCAAGTTTTTCAAAACTCTAGTTTTTACTTAAAAGCTTTAATTTTACCATTGGCAACAAACACTTTCAGCTGTTTCCTTGAAGTAATAGGCTCACTTCTTTCTTTCTTTCTTTTTTTTGAGAAAATATCTGCCAAATGCCTAAGTCCAAAAAATTATGGTTTATAAGTTTTTCTTTCCAATAGAATCATATTACATTAAAAGTACCTAGTTCAGCTCACAATTCAAACAATTTTACAAGTGCTTTTCTTGAAGTAACCATCATATTTCAGTATGTTGCAGAAATGCTTTATGCATACTTTCCTTTTTATTACTCAGGATATTAAAAATACAAGTCCTCAAAGGTTGAGATTTAATAAGAATTAATGTTTCCTGGATCATCATGGTCATTCTTAAGTTGAAACTACCTTTTAAAGAAAATACTAGGAAGAATTCAAGACTACCTGCACGGTTTGATGTCACTGCATCAATTCATGCTAAGGTTCCAATAGTTTTATCTCCCATTGTGTCTGTACTGGCAGTGCAAATGTGAACACAGTAAAAAGGCAAATAACATGGTGATATTATACAAAAATACCTTTGACATTATGGACCCACTAAAGAAAAGGTCTTGGACATCTTCAGTGTTCTGCAGAACATTATTTGAGAGCCACTAATTTAGATAATTCAAGAAATGTAGAAACATCACCGAACAGGAAGCATTTTATCATGCTTCTTGAGAAAAGGAAATTAATAGTAAGTAGCTTCACACCTTCCTGCTATTCCAAATACATGCCATGAAGAAAAAAATGAAAACAAGCCTCTGACCATGTCTTACCTTAGCTCTAGAAGAACTGACATTTTCCATATTTTCAATGCTGCAGATACAATTCTGTGAAACTTTCCGGCAAGCCACTCTGATATAGTCCCAGAAGCTACGAGGACTTTCATAACCAAACCAGGTTACTTGACCTTCAGGAGACAAATTGCGATACAAAATTTTAAAAAGTAAAAGAAAACTAGACTTTAAAAGGCAAGAACAATAAAATTCTGAAAAACAAAGGTACTATAGTGAACTATAATGGAAAGGGCACCACCAATCTAGGTGTCAAAAATCCTCAAATCTAGTCCTGTTCTATTTTTAACTAGTGGTTTTACTTGGGGAAATTTACTTAATGAGTCTGGATCATAGGTTTGTCAACAATAAAATCAAACTAAATGAAAAGGACTAGATATTAGAAATATCTTGCCATTTAACATCCTATTATCTAATACAGTCATTTAAACACTTCCTGCGCTTCTAGTTAAGCATTAATAAATGTCGCCAATTGAATTCTAAACCTTTCTCTACTTAGAAAAGCAAAAAAACCCAAAACAACAACAACAAAAAAACCACAATTCTTTTATCCTCTTCATAAGGATACTTCAAAAGGAATACAATGTGTGGATTACTTTATAAATAAATAAAATCAATTAGCATCCTATATTCACTAATAATGCATAACTGCCCACCCAACCATTCTCATCTATAGAAAGCTCTCCTTTAACTGTTATTGGTTTGCTTTCCTCCAGTTAAGAACTCATGAAAAACTTGTAATCTTTCAGATTTGGCTATGTATCTGTTCATGACCAAATGTTCTATTGTGTATAGGTTATATTCATATTACTACTTCTATGTAGGCCGGGCATGGTGATTCATGCCTGTAATCCCAGCACTTCTGAAGGCCAAAGTGGGTGGATCGCTTGAGTCCAGGAGTTCAAGACCAGCCTGGCCAACATGGTGAAACCTCGTCTCTCCCCAAAATACAAAAATTAGCCAGGCATGGTGGTGTGTGCCTGTACTACCAGCTACTTGAGAGAGGCTGAGGCACAAGAATCACTTGAACCTGAGAGGCAGAGGTTGCAGTGAGCCGAGATTGAGCCACTGTACTCCAGCCTAGGTGACAGAGCAGTAGTCTGTCAAAAGAAAAGAAAATTTTCTATGCATGACTTAATATTAGTTTCATGGGAAACATTTTGTACATTCAGTTTTTAAGCGGATATGAAAGACATCTTAATACTTTCTTTAGTTGTCTAGAATGATTAGTGTTCCCTAGGAAAGTTATTTAATCTTTATGTAGAAAGATTTGCTTTTATATTTTGAAACAAATGCTTTTTCATTATGAATTATTTATTTTAAATAATCCCTTCCTTAGTAATTACTTCTCTATAGCAATATCAAGAAGTGTTCTTGTCAGCAAGCACCATTTTAGGACCAACATCTGAGATAATATCTGAATGGTTCCAAACCATGGTAGAACATTAGTGTAACTGGACTACTTTTAAAAAATACTCATGTTTAGCCTCCCCGCAAACCGAATAATCAAAACCTTTAGAAGAAGACGTAAGCATTTGAATTTTTAAAAATCTCCCCCTAGTATGTCTAGTAAGGTACTTATTATTAACCAACCAATAGAAATCCTACAAGTCATAATAGGTAACTCCTATTCATCATTCAGGGTGTTTTAAAGGCCTCCTCTTCCAGAACTCCATGCATGATCTCATCAGTTAGTCCCTCTGTTGGTACAGCACCCTCTGCTTACTTCTCCTTAAAATTATTTTTTTACTTGATTATTTCACATATTAGGTGGTATGATCACTAAGGCAGGAATTTTGTTTTATTTGTCTTTAGATCAATCTCTAACACTTGACACAGTGCTTGCTTGGCTAACAGTAGGCATTCAATAAATACTTGTTGAAAAATTAAATTGGTAAATCAGCACGACACAGATCATCTTAATTGTAATAAACACAAAAACTTAAATTAAAAAAATCCAATTAGTATCTTTTTACAGCGATACTTTTGACAAGTTTGGTAGTAAGGTGTTTTGCATGATAGATCACAAACATCAAATATGTTGAACAAACACATTTTTCTTTATATAAATAAAAGCAAATGCATCTATAAATTTTTATTCTAATAACTATATAATTCAATGTCTCTTTGAAAATAAAATTTTGCTACATACAAACAGAAAGCTACAGACTTCTCCCTTGTAATCTCTCTCCATCACTTTCTTCTGTTCCCTCTCTTCTTTTAACTAAAGATTTCCTGGTATAATACCTCAATATAGTTTATCTTTACTTGTATTTCTTGTCATGTCATCAATTTGTTAGCCATTTGGAGGGAAGCAGGGTGACTGGTGGTTAAGAACATGGGCTTTGAGTCAGGTGGACCTGAACTAGGTCACTTTCTAGCTATGGGATGTTGAACGAATGACAGGTTCACTCTATGAGTCTGGGCCTCTTCTGTAAATTGAAAATAACGATAGTACCTAATGGATAGCACCGTTGTAAGAATTAGATTAGATAACGTATGTACAGCAAGTAGCAAAGAGTCTAGTGCATACTAAATTCTAAATAAGCATTAATTATTACTACTGTTATTACTGTTATCATACACGTAGTTATGGGGACCAAGCTCTCCTTGCACCACAAAATGAAGTAGGAATGAGATGCAAATTTAAATTCTTCACATTACTTGCTTTGGAATCTAGAGAAATCTTCCAAATTTACTCCATAATCCAACTTTACTACCATCATCAACTGTTCTAAAGTAACCTCCTCAAATGTTTCAAACTTCAACTCATTTTTCTGGACTTCTGCTATTTGGGATCATTCTATAATTTCAAAATGAGAGCTACAGCTGCCAGACTTCCTTCAAGAAATGAAGTACTACACACTAGAAAGAATCTTAAGAAAGAGTATCACCTTAAGTGAGTTTAAATCTCTTTAAAAAGGCAATATGGGAAACAGAAGTCAGAGAAATAGGCAGGGGAAAATACAACACTGTATTAGCCAATGGCAACCACCTACAGTAGGAATCCAGATAGGTAACCAAGGAGAAAGATAAAGCACAGGTTGTCCATCAACAAGAAGGCTTTCTTTTTTAGGGAACTGCACAAGTGTCCAGGACTTTTGCATAGGGCATGGTTTGCTTTTCTGTAATGTTATTTTAAACCTCTTACTTTCAGATGGCTAAAGATGTGTGTAAGATGAAGATGTTTAAAACATCAATTTGTTAAGATGTTTCAAAGTATAGCTATTGAAAAACAAAGAGTATTAAAAAAAAAAAAAAAGCCCTGTTTTGGAGGAGAGAAAACAAAGAGACAGAAAAAGTAGAAAACTAGAGTTAGGTTAAGCAGAGAAGGAGTTGGCACTAAATCCTTGGGACTCCTGCTATGGGTAGGGCACACTCTCTACAAGGACTTTTACCCAAAAGATAATGAAAAGATTTCCCAGATTACAAACTGAGAAACTAAGCAACTGACAGGATGGCATATCATCATGACTTGCAGGGCCATAAATCAACCAGTAAGATAATAACACGTTTATCTGCTCTACAAATTAGATGTAAGGACGACTTCGCTTGATTCTGGCTTCCTTCCTTTTCCATGTACAAAATTTTCAAAGTGACGCTCTTAATTTGAGACACTGAATATTTCACATTCAGAAAGATATTCTTCAAGAGAAGGCAGATTCCCTTGCCAGAACCTCCAAACAAGCTTTCATGTAAATTGTCTGTATATCCTATGATTTCAACTAAATAATTTCTGCATCTACAGAAAGGTTTAATTTAGTTAAATATAGAATGTGTTCAATTAGTTATCTGAGATATTATTTGAACAACACTTTTATATAAATACAGATTAACTGTTAGTAAAAGTCTATAACCTGTATTTAACAGGAAAATTAAAAAACAAAGTTACAAGCTGCTCATACCTTTAAAAATAAATATTGAAGTAATAACCACTCCCCAAATACTTTCACTTCCTTTAAAAATAAGCACAAAAGACAATCACATAGCAAGAAACTGACTATTCCGTATCTTGAAGAAATGTTATTCCAAAGATGAGATATGCTGTCAATAAGAGAATTCTTTCTAAAGTCCTCATAAGCATAGGGATATAATATGCTTTCAATTATAAGTGTTCTTGGAAGTTAACTTTTTACCAATGAGAAAGTTAAACAAGTTTTTCAATACATATTCCCATCCCATCAGTTCAACTCTATTCATTTTTAGGCACAGAAACATGGTAAAAAGTTTGCTAGACTAAAAGATAATCTGTTACTGACCAGCTATGTGATTATCTTTCCCACTAAATTGCCTCATCTTCAGGACCTAAAAATTGCCTGTGATCTCTAGGGTCCAATGCTACTCTAAAATTACTCTTCTATACTCTCTAAGTAGGCTATCGATTCACACTTTGCAATATGTATCTTATTTTATGGTCTGGAGGCCTTCTAAAAACAGAAATTAAATTTTCTAAAGTAGTTCTCTACTAAGCAGTAGCTGACCCATCAACTTTTCATAACATAATAAAAAACATAAATGAATCTGTTAAGTGACTTATTTCTCCACCTTTAGCAAGAGTGCTTAGCTATATAAATAGTAAATGAAAAACCGATTTCACAAATGAAAGATCTCTTAGAGTTAAAATATATCACCTACTTGACAATATTAAAGACTATTTCCTCTGAGCTGCTATGCATATAAACAAGCAACAAGACAGTTCTACCACATTTTAATAAGCCACGCTGATATCACTGCAAAAGTTTTCAGATATTTAAAGGAAATTGGTTCCTTTAAAAAACTTGTGAACTTCTCACTTTAAATTTTGTAGCAGCAATCCCAAGTTTCTTACTGCTAATTTATGAAAGCCAGTTTAATATTATATACTATTTTATCAAACAGAGAAAATTTCCATTTCTGAAAAGGTCAGAAACTTGTCCTTTAAAAAAGTACTATCATTAGTTGAGGTTTATATTTATTAGACAATCCAGCTTTGAAGGTAAAATTATGACACTGATTCATTTTCTAACTAAAATCTCAAATTAATCTTCTAAAAATAGAACAAGGGTAAACACTTAAAAATAATTAGTTACATTTTAAATTGAATCTGAGGAAATCAAATCTACATTAGATACTCAGTTGTACTTACATTGCTAGTCCTACATGTTACTTACAGGATACTTCAAGTAAATCATTTAGGCACTATGAATCAGTTCCTCATCTATAAAACATAATGATTATCCTTTGGTATTGACAATTTAATGTCTAATTCGCTAGTAAGGAATTTATGACAAACATATACAAATTAGAATCTAAAGTATGTGTCTATACCATAACAATTAGTCAACTCTTAATTTTCCAAAACAAAAAGATTAAGATGACCAGGTTCAGCAAAAATCTGAATATAGAATCAACCTAATGGGCCTTTTTTTTCCCAGTAATTTTACTCTCTCTGAAATGGAGAACAAAGGTTTTTTGTTTTTTCTTCCACCAGCATTATTAACGTAAGGCTTAAAGTACTGGTGGACTGAATTTGTATACGGATGGCAGAAGTCCACACAAAGAGCTACACATAAATGTGTACCCCTGAAGAAATCAAGTATAATGTTTGTCAGTGGTGATTAAGACTACAGAACATAAAACAGATAAAATTGGTACAGAACATAAAACAGATAAAATTGCTTGAAAGGACTACTTGTGGGAATTAGAATTAAGGAAATGATATTTGTTTTTTACTTTTTCTCCTTTGTTATGCTGTAATCTTTAAAAATAATGACTATATTCCTTTTCTAAGCAAAAAATATAAAAGGCTAGATCATAAGTACAGAGGCCCAGCAGTGTTTCGCATACAGCAGAAACTCAATTTAAAAAAAAGTTCTGAATAAGTAAATAAAGATATGCATTCTACCTGGGAAAAACTAAGAAATACATTCTCAGTAATGGTTCAAGAATGAAAAGGCAGTTATTGTTGATAATGCCACATCTATGTTTTACTGAAAGACTGGAATATTCATACAGCTTCCCTCAGCTCCTACTTTGCATGTAATATTTATTATTATACAGCACTTACAAAATAAAGGAAATAATAAATAAATCTTACATTATTAAGAGAATAAGAAAGTGTAAATAGCACTGGTATGTATGATTAATAAAATATAGTGATTAAAGCCATGGAACATAATAGAAATATGCAGGAATCATGTGGGAGAGGGAAAAAAAGTAAGTAGGTTATTATACTGTGTGGATTTATAAGATTTTAATTTTAAAATTTAGCATAAACATATTTGTGCCCTCTGGATTTAAAAAAACAAAAACACACAGAAAAAGAAAGCTTTGCAAAACCCATGCAATGTACTAAAAAAGATCACTTAACTGATACAGCCCTCCCCCGAAAGTCAATTCCATGCTCCCGTGCAGCTCAGTGGCGGGAGACATCACCAGCATAGAGTACCTTGAAGAGGTATTTGGAGATGAGCCAGCCATCTGCAACTTTGGGAAATCTCTTTAAAAAAAATAACAACAACACAGAGATATTTAAGAAACCTGCCATCATGTTTACAATTCCAAACTGAATAGCCCAAGTAAGATGGCTACATATAATGTTGAAACAGTAAACACTACTTTTACCTACTAAATAAACGAACTCTGTTAAGATAAATATGAGCTACACTTGGCAAGTAAATGAAGCTAGTTCCTTGTAGCCTATTGTATTGGAGAGGCTACGGTGTCTGTACATCATAGAAATACATGAGGAGAAATTGCTCCCTGTTTACTTTTACCTCCATTATTCTTTCTCAGATCTAATAAACTGATGAGTACAATAGACCTCAAGATGAGTGACAGCTTGACTGAACTTGCTGGCTATGCACCTCAGAACTTGTAAGATTGGTTAGGAAAAAAAAAAAAATCACTCCTTTGGAACTATATGGCTCAGAAACTTTCCAACTTTAGAATTTAATACACATTTTTAAATGTTAACTTTTCTAAAAGTTATAAACAAATATATTTTTAAATGTAGCAGTTCTCTTTTTTTGCTTAAGAATTGTTAAAACTTTTGTTTTCTTCCTTGTATGAAAGCAGCACTTAGATATGACGTAAAATATTGTCAGTTTAACCAACGTTGACTAAATGCCTACTCTATCAAAAACACTGTTTTATTTGCTATAGCTTCTAATTCTTGTTTAGCAATCACTAACTGAAAAAGTACTAGAAATTCTCGCTATGTTTTTTGGAAATTGCTAGTATAATAATATGGGAAAATTCCAAAGCCAAATTTCTGAAATAACATTCCCAACAAGTAACATTTCCTTCTCTCATAGTCAAACACTGAAATCTCCAAAAGCACATGGTCCCACACCTTTCCAAACACTTAGATCCTTTATAAAAACCAAATAAAAGACAAACACATATAGTTAGTAATGTGCCATGAAAAATGAAAGGAAGGAGATATATACAGTTGTGCCACATGTATGCATCTACCATTCACTTTCTATCCTCTTACTTCTGTAACATTTCAAACAAATAATTAAGTTTGGAAACACACATATCCAAAAGGATCTATAACTTGGTATGCTAGTTAAAGCCCATATTAGAACATAATGTTCTTGCTACAGCTACAATGAACAAAAATGAAATTTCTCAACATTGAAAAGTAAATCAGAATAGAATGCTTTTCACTGCAAATAACATCACTTCTTAACGTTTAAACTACATTTACTATCTTTGTCTAAAACAAAGTTCTCTATATTCTTTATGATTTATAGATCTAAAAACTTATCAAAGTAAAAACACTGTCCATGAAAATCTGACTTAAAGATATTTTACTACAAAAAATGTACCAAATAAGCTACATCATGACCAGATTTATGGCATTTCTTAAATCAGTCCCTCATGTAAGGTGAAAAACAATTACTGAAAATATCCTAAAACTCAATTTATAGGGTTTTTGTGTTTGTCTGTTTGTTTGATTGATTTTTAAGAGACAGGGTCTCACTTTGTTACCCAGGCTGTAGCTCAGTAACATATTCATAGCTCACTGCAACCTCAAATTCTTGGGCTCAAGCAATCCTCCTGCCTTAGCCTTCTGAGTAGCTAAGACTACAGGTGCGTGTCATCAAGCTCCACTAATGTTTTTATGTTTTTTTGTAGAGACCAGATCTTGCTATGTTGCCCAGGCTGGTCTCAACCTCCTGTGCTCAATGGATCATCCTGCCTTGGTCTCCCAAAGCATTGAGATTACAGTTGTGAGCAACCATGCCTGGCCTAGATTATGTTTGTAATTATTATTATTTTTTAATCTGTTAGTACACTAGCCTCTGTGCCCTGATTTTCATTTTGGCTGTGAAAGACCATAGGAACATTTTCTTAAAATTTTCACTAATTTGTAGAATTTAATTGCTTTAATTATAATTTAATATGATTAAACCATTCTAGACAAGTTAAAAGTCACCAAAAATATCTAGACCAAACAACAATCCACTATATTCCAAGTTATCTGTAGTCAAATTTCAACAACTCTCATTTTATAGATGAGACAAGACAGGCTCAGAGACAAAGCTGCCAAGACCCAGCAATCGGTGTTCTCTGTCACCTCATGGTGCTCTACCCTTAGGAGACAGGCAGGACCTGACAGATGGAGGATAATTAGTCAGGTGGTTTTCCTGGCTGGTTAGAGTTCTCACAGACAACCCCAGAAGGAAGGCGGGAAAATGAGGTAGTGAAACATGTAATGAGAGGGAATATAAATATTTTTCATATAAAATTAAAATCTTTAGCAAGCAGAAGTGCTGCCCTTTAAAAAATAGGTGAATGACAAAGCTCACATTATATTAAAGTGGCCCAAGGCTAGTTTGTAGAAGGGGTTCTTATTTGCCATGGAAACAAAACCTTTTGTTATAAAATATATGTTAAAAGAAAGTGAAACAGTAGCTTAGAAAAACAGTTGAGAAAAGACCAAATAAACCAGGTTCAGAAAGTGTTTTGCTCAAGAACAAAATTCATTCAAATACAACAGTATAATCATACCATATAGAGTTGTTTTAGGTGTTAGTTTCTGAAATCTTAGACAAAGGTAGAATCAACTCAGAGATGAATGTGCAATAGAAGAATGCTTAATTATGCTGAAGATAGACAGCACTTCTTGACCCAAAAAGTATGCAATTTTCAATATGAAATAATTGATGCATAATTTTATTAATATTGAAATTAGCCCTCACACAAAAAAGATTGGCCACTGCTTTAAACAAATAAATTTGCCTTGATAAGACTGAATATGTTTCTAATTCATGAATATGATATTTATCTTCTATATTTTTCATGTCAGTCATGTTTCTGCTTTGTTTTCTACTCATTTCCATTTATTTGATCATTGAACATTATGATTGACATAATGGATGAATTTTAACCCTTATGCAGAAAGTAAACTTTTAGCTTTTGCTGTATTTATTCTAATTTTTTTCTCCCTATCTGCATATATATTTTTTCCTAATAAACTTGAAGGTAAATATCTTTATATAAATGTACCAAGATGGATCATGGAAAAGACTCCTAGATAAAATGGTCTGTAAAGGGATTTGTAAGGCAAATAAACTAATTATAAATGATCAGAAATAATTCAGGCTTTTCACAAGTCTTGTCTATAAATTAGCAGTATCATATAGAACATATTCTATACATTACTAATATTGTTAAAGAAAGTTGCTTAAAATTTTGAATCTTCAACCTTGTATTTATATATGAGAAAAATTTTTCAGTAAGCAACAGTTACAAATGCAGTAGTACTGTAATTGAGCTAACAATGAAACAGTATATAACTTTTCTTAAGCTTTAAAATGCCATTTACAGGCAGGTGGTAGGTATTCATATCTTCAAAACAAAGTATTTGTTCTTTGATTTAATAATTTTTAAAATATTGAATATCTAAATTGTGCAAATCTTTTGAAGTTTAAAAGTCATAACTTTAAAGAAAAGGAAATGTAGAAAAATTTTTAATAAAAATAAAGATCACATGAACAATGGCAACTAAACACTGGCAACTATTAATGAATAGAAATTAATACCTTCCATCAAATTAAGGTACTTGAATTTATGGATAAAAAGGGTAATAAAAGAATAAAATATATCAAAGATATCTGTACTATGGGGTAATCTCAGTTTCTTATACCAAGAAATCTAGGACCCAGGCTCATTGGATTACACCTGTATTCCTGGCCCTTACGGGGCAGGGAGGCAGGAGGATCATTTGAGCTCAAGAGTTCGAGACCAGCCTGGGCAACATAGTGAGATTCTGTCTCTATACAAGATTTAAAAAATTTTTAAAAATATATCTATGAGAGCTATTTAAAAATTCAGAGAGTTAAAGTAAAAATATAGTATATATGCAAACACACATAAATATTTGGCATTCAAAATTCTAACATACTTCAATCAACTCTTAATTATAGCATATATTAGAACAAATAATAAACAGAATGGGAATTTATCATTAGACTTCTAGTAAAGCAGATTGCAGTGTGATATTGTTTACCTTAAGGAAAAGAGGTAATAATACCATAAAATGATTTTGAAAACAACAACTCATTGCGATTAGAGTATCAGAAAGATGTAGGAACTGAGATTATTGTTATGATACCCCCCTAAAATGAACAAAGTCCACTAAATTGTGCAATCTTTCTCCTGTTTAGTAAAATGAAAAATATTTACTTTCTTTAGATAAGCAATATTAGAGCAATAAAGCAAAAATTGAATTATGTAACAAAATTAACAAGAAAGCATTTTTCCATGATTAAAAATAAAGTATGACTTGATCATTACAAGTACTGTAAATTACTCTATGCTAATTTGCAAAAATCACAAGGTCAAACTGGGAATGTCTCATTAATTTTCTGACAGAAACTCAAAGGGCTACAAACAGATAAACACAAACGAACTAACATCAGAGATAATCAATTTCTGTTAAAGACATGAAATTTATTCTACATTGTAGAATAAAACATTTCTTTAACTCTTATTTAAAAGACATTCAAAAATATCTTAGATAATTTTATCAATAGTAGAATTTATTTAAGTCTTTTCATAATGTCATCTTCTTTGTGGTACTCTCTCTTCCCCACAATCCAAATCTAAATTTTGAATCATTTTATTTAAAGGAATTTTGAAAGTGATGTTAATGCAAAATAAACCTGAAAAATTCCCCAAGGTACCAAAGTTTAGAACCATTAATAAATCTCTCATTCTGTAAATAAGTAAATATTTAAATTGGGGAATGAAAATGACTCCTTGAAAATTCTGGCTTGGTTATAAAATATCAAGATCATTTTGTTGATATTTCCTAATAAATAAATATAAATACTTAAGATTTTTTTCACCCAGAAATACCTCTAACAAACACAGTAATTAGGAGTGCTACAATAATATGACTCAAACAGAAGCAAGTAATCAAGCATATGAGAATTGTGTTATAAAATTTTAGACATTCAAAACAATATAAAACATTATAGAACTAAGATAAGAAAAATATTTCACGTTTTAAAACAGAAATCATAAAGTCTCAAATGAAAAATAAGTATAAAATAATAAACCACCAACAGTAATCACATAGGAAGACTAATATCAAGAGAGAAAAAAGGTCACTACTGATCAAAATGGGTTTATATAAAAATGAGTCACACATGATATAAATAATTAGTTGGCCAGGTGTGGTGGCTCACGC
This sequence comes from Cacajao melanocephalus, assembly GCA_963573385.1. NCBI lineage: Eukaryota > Metazoa > Chordata > Mammalia > Primates > Pitheciidae > Cacajao > Cacajao melanocephalus. The sequence continues at coordinate 113,579 of CAUYLG010017291.1, forward strand.
CCGTAATTCCAGCGTGAGGCGAATCACCTGAGGTCAGGGGTTCGATACCAGCCAGACCGACATGGAGAAACCCCAACTCTATTAAAAATACAAAATTAGCTGGGTGTGGTGGCGCTTGCCTGTAATCCCAGTTACTTGGGAGGCTGAGGCAGGACAATCGCTTGAACCTGGGAGGCAGAGGTTGCGATGAGCCAAGATGGCACCATTGCATTCCAGCCTGGGCAAAAAGAGCAAAATTCTGTTTGAAAAAATAATAATAATAGTAATTAGTTTATTTCCTATTCTAGGGCAATTAAAGACTCTCTCTACAAAAGAAATAGGGAAAAATTCATAAACAGAAAATTTAAAAAAAGATTAGCATGAAAATACATTCAATTTCATTTCTTAATAAATATAAATTAAAATAACAAGATAATTATGTGTGTTGTATATATATATATTTCACCTTATATAAAATTTGTGGCCCTCTGTTTTTAGAATCTATGTAGTTACCTATTTTCTCCCAAATCTTAAATTTATTGTAAAACATTAACATAGAGGTTAATTTTACTCTATATGCAATTTAAAACATCAAATTTACTAAGGTATATATAACCCTGGACGCTTCAAGAATTATGTGAATATGATGATTTTCTGAGATAGAAATCTGCTTCAGCACTCCTAAATTTCCAAGTACATAACTTTAAAGGGTGTTTCTCAGAGGGGCCTCGCCTTGTCTAAAGCCAAACTCTGGTGACCTTCAGAGCCAATTTCTTATCTCTGGTATCATATTTTGGCCTGAGTATATGGGATTTTATTGGATGAATTGTGTTCATATGTTACTACAGAAACAATTTAAGTCTCATTTGTGTTCAAACCAAGATTTTTTCCAACAAATGTTGGAAAATCTTCAAAAATGAACAAAGAAAACTCAAAAGCCAAATGAACAGGTTTATCATTATCCATTGTTTCTAACAGTGTTTATACTACACTTCAAAAGACGGCCTCATGGGGAGGTAACTGTTTATCCTCTAAGTCAGGAAGAGCTTTGAGGTTCAAGCCAGAGTTCCTGAGCATTGCTTAGGTATCCTAACAGTTCAATCAGATTAGAGAAATTCTAAAATGTCAAGTCACAGGAGTTCTAACTCTTTGTAAGTGTCCAAATCCAAGTCCTATCAGAAAAAAATATAGAAAATATTACATCAATTTTTCAACAAACATTGACTGAGTTTCTGTCACATCATAGACACTGCTCTAGAGACTGGGGATACATCAATGAACAAAACAGGTGAAGAAAGATAAACAATAATCATAATAAGTAAATAACATAATATGTTAAAGTTAAGACAATGTAACTCAGGGGAAAGAGGGCAGTAATGCTTGGGGTTGAAAGGAGGGGAGGTGATTTATCACTTAAAATATAGTGGAAGGATTAAATCTCATTGAGTAGTTTTCAAATGGATGAGAGAGTTAACCATTCAGATACTGGAAGAAGTGTGCTCCTTACACAGGAAACAGCCAGTGCAATGGTGCCTTGTGGTAGAATGTGCCTGATATAGTCAAGAAAAATCAAAAGACTGATAATAAAGCTATGGAACAATAACTTGTGGGGGAAAAATTAGCTGTACACAAATATAACTGGAAAAAAATGTTAATCAATATAAAATCTAAACTGAATGTGAGTCAGCAAGCCAAATGTTAATTATTAGCAGATTAATTTATAGCAAATTTAACAGTGTCTTATATTTATCATTTTTTTTCTTTAATAAGTGCTACATTTCTAACTGACAGTCTATAGTTCTCTAGTATACTCAGCTCTCAGCTTTTTCTTTTCTTTCTTTCTTTCTTTTTTTTCTTTTGGAGATAGAGTCTCACTCTCTCGTCCAGGCTGGAGTGCAGTGGCACGATCATGGCTCACTGCAGCCTTGGCCTCCTTGGGCTCAGGTGATCCTCCCCAACTTAGCCTCCCAAGTAGCTGGGACTACAGATGCACACCACCATGCCCAGCTAATTCTTGTATTTACTTTTGTAGAGGTGGGGTTTCACCATGTTGCCCAGGTGGGTTTAGAACTCCTGGGGCTCAAGCAATCTGCCTGCCTTGGTTCCCAAAGTGTTGGGATTACAGGCATGAACCAATGCATCTGGCTAACTTTTTCATTTTAATCAGTTATTTTCCATATAACCTTTACAAAAACCACTAATATATCCCATCCTCATGCTACCAAGATGAAGTTTACAATGTTGTCTCTGACTACTTTACTGCTAAATTTCATATTTTTCTTAATCTATGTGGCCTACTAGTTAGTCCATAAAGTCACAGATGACATTTTAAAGAATTGTAATTTTCATTTGAGATACTTTTATAACTCTTTATTGTGTAAAGCCTTCCCTGATCCACCCAAGAAAAACAGGTATTTACTTCTTTGTGAGATATTACACTTGTTAATACTTCTATTATGACTTGATGACATTAGTATACACCATTATTTGTTAATGTGTCCTTCTTCTACCTTTCAAGACTGAGTTTCATGTGAAAGCATACATCATTGATCTTGTATCCTGGGCTCCCAGCAAAGGGCCTAAATTTGTTGTTGAATAAGAGAATAAATGAGGTAAAGAGAATAGAAAAATTGTTTAAAAAAAAAATTGTGGGTGGAGGGAAGCCAAAAAAAAGCAGAAAGTATATATCAACTGACAAATTTAAGGCATCTGTTTCAGAATAAGAACAGGGAACTCAATACTTTTGAAAGATTCCTTTCAAAGTATTACCATTCACTGACAATCTTATTGAGGAAGGCATTCATTTCCAAAGCAGAGGAAAAGTAGAAGTCATATTTGGCCAAGAAAAATATGGAGGGGTGATAGTAAAGGAATATTCCTTGGGACTTCTTTTTACTGTGCTCTGTGACTAATTATCCAGTTTTCTAAAGTAAGTGAGGATCAAGGAGTTGGAATCCTATATATTATAATCAAAAAGTGGGATCCTTGCCATTAAAAAATGTTTTAATGGGAAGCAATAGAATTTGGGGGAGTTACAAATTTATTCTTTATAGTAAATTTGCTGTTGGTATACAGTTCTATGAGTTTTGAAAGATAGAGGGAGACATGTAACCATGATTATAAGACATGCAACAGTTCAATCATGCAAAGAAGTTCCTTACTCATGATGCTATATGGTCAACCCCCACCCTGAAACGTTTAATCCCTAGTACCACTTATCTATTCTTTGATACTACAGTTTGGTATTTTTTAGAATGTCATATAAATAGAATCATACAGTAACCTTTAGAGTTTTTCTTCTTCATTTAGCCATAATGTATCTGACATTTATACATGTTATTGTGTGTGGAAATGTTTTTTTTCCCTTTTTATTACTGAGTTTGTCAGTGTTTGAACATACAACAGTTTATCCATTCATCACATAAAAGATATTTGGGTGGTTTCTAGTTTTTGACAGTTATGAATAAAGCTGCTCTAAACAGGTTTTTGTGTGAACTTATGTTTTCCTTTCTCTTGAGTAAAAGTGTGGCATTTGAGATTACAAGGAAATAAAAGTATATTTAACATTATAAGAAACTGACATACTGTTTTCGAAAGAGGGTCTGCCATTTTGCACTCTCACCAGTGACGTATAACAGTTCCAATATGCTCCTTACCCCTAAAAGAGCTTGATAAAGCTGTGTAGTGTTACCTAATATGGTTTGAATTTGCATTTCCCTAATTACTGATGTTGAACATCTTTTCATTTGTTTACTTGCCATATGTGTAAATTCTTTGATGAAATATCTGTTCAACTCTTTGCACATTTTAAAATTGGATTGGTTTTCATATTATTAATGTTTTTATAGCAGTTCTTTGTATATTACGTATACAATCTCTTTGTCAAATATATGATTTGCAAATATTTTTTCCTGGTCTATGCCTTATCATTGACGGTGTCTTTCAAGGAGTAAAAGCTTTTAATTTTAATGAGGTTCACTTTATCCATTTTTTTTTGGTTTTATAGATTGTACTTTTGTTGTTAGATCTAAAATCTGTTTGCCTAATTAAAGGTAAATAAAGATATTCTACATTTTTGTTTAAGAGTTTTATACTTTTACATTTTATGTTTACACCTATAACCCACTTTGAGCTAACTGCTCTAGATAATGTGAGGTAGGAAACAAGATTCTTTTTTTTTTTTGTACATAGATATCCAATTGTCCTAGCACTTGTTAAAAAGATTTCACTTTTCCATTAAATTGTCTTTGCATCTAGCAAAATGAATCAAGTATATTTGTATGTATCTTTTTTAAAACTCTCTATTTATCTATATGTATAAGCTTTCACCAATAACACACTGATTACTATATCTTAACAGTAAGTCTTAAACTCAGATAGTTTGAGTTTCCAACTTAGATCTTCCTTTGTGAAATTGTTTTGCCTATTCTGGTTACTTTGCCCAGCCATATAAATTTTAGAGTAAATTTTATATCTGCAAAAAAGCCTTCTAAAACTTTGAAATTGCACTGAATCTATAGATCAATATGTAAAGAGCTGACATCTTAATAACATTGTGTTTTCCAATCCATAATGAAGAATTATCCATCCAAAATATCAACAGTATCAGTTGAGAAACCCTGTTGTAAATGTCTACAGATGCCCTTTAAGGAAGTTTTCTTCTAATACCTAAATGTAAAGATTTTTTTTTAATATGAATGAATGTTGAATTTTGTTAAATGCTCTTCTACACATCTGTTGATATGATCCTATGATTTTTATTCTTTAGCCTGCTAATAAAATGAAATACATTGATTTTCAAAGGATAGAAGCATCCTTGCATTCCAGAGTTTTATCTGTCAATATGTATTGAAGATTCTGGTATCTGTGTCCATAAGGGGTATTGGTATGTACAGTCATTCCTTGTTTTAATGTATTTCACTTTATTGTGCTTTGCAGATATTGTACTTTTTATACGTTGAAGGTTTGTGTTAACCCTGTATCCAACAGGTGCCATTTTTCCAATAGCATATGCTTATTTTATGTCTCCCTGTCACATTTTGGTAATTCGCACAATATTTCAATTTTTTTCACCATTACCGTATCTGTTATGGTGATCTGTGATCAGTGGTCTTTGATGTTACTATTGCAATAATTTTGGGGCACCATGAACCGTACACATATAAGATGGCAAGCTTAATTGATAAATGCATGTATCCTGAATGGTCCAGCTACCAGCCATTTCCCATCTCTCTTTTTCTCCTTAGGCCTCCCTATTCCCTTGAGACATGACAATGTTGAAATTAGGCCAATTAATAACCCTATGATGGCCTCTAAGTGAAGAGTGGCATGTCTCTCACTTTAAATCAAAAGCTGTACATGATTAATCTTATTGAGGAAGGCATGTCAAAAACTGAGATAGCCAAAAGTTAGGCCTCTTGTGCCAGTGAGCCAAGTGGTGAACACAAAGGAAAAGTTTACAGGAAATTAAAAGTGCTACGCCAGTGAACACATGAAGGAAGGTGAAAGAGCCTTATTGCTGATATGAAGAAAGCTTGAGTGGTCTGAACAGAAGACCAAACCAGCCACAACATTCTCTTAAGCCAAAGCCCAATCCACAGCAAGGTCCTCTCTTTAATGCTATGAAGGATGAGCGAGGCAAAGAAGCTGTGGAAGAAAAGTTTAACGCTAACAGAGGTTGGTTCATGAAGTTTCAGAAAAAAGGCCATCTCCGTACATAAAAAATATGAATAAAACAAAAAGGTGAAGTAGCAAGTGCTGATGGAGAAGCTGTAACTTATCCAGAAGTTCAAACTAACATAACTGATGAAGGTGGCTACCCTAAACAACAGATTTCAATGTAGACATAACAGCTTTATGTTGGAGGAAGATGCCATCTAAACCTTTCATAGTAAAAGAAGAAAAGTTAATGCCTGGCTTTAACTTTTTAAAGCTTCAAAGGACAGGCTGACTCTCCTATTAGGGGCTAATGCAGCTGGTAGCTTTAAATTGAAGCCAGTGCTTATTTACCATTCCAAAAGTCCTAGAGTACTTAAGAATTATGCAGAATCTACTCTGCCTGAGCTCTATGAATGAAACAACAAAGCCTGGATGACAGCGCCTCTGTTTACAGCCTTGTTTACTAAATATTCAAAGCCCACTGTTTTGATCACTCAGAAAAAAAGATTCCTTTCAAAGTATTACTGTTCACTGACAATGCACCTGGCCACCAAAGAACTATGATAAAGATGTACAAGGAGATGAATATTGTTTTCATGGCTTCTAACACAACATCCATTCTGTATCCCAGGTAATTTAGACTCAAGTCTTATTATTGAAAAAATACATTTCTTAAGGCTCTAGCTTCTATAGACAAAGAGTCTTCTGATGGATCTAGGCAAACAAAATTTAAAATCTTCTGAAAAAAGATTCATCAAGAATATTTGTGATTTATGAGAAGAGTTCAAAATACCAACATTAACAGGAATTTGGAAAAAGTTGATTCCAACCCTCATGGATGACTTAGAGGGGTTCAAGACTTTGGTGGAAGGAGTCACTGCAGATAACACGCAAATAGCAAGAGAACTAGAAGTGGAGCTTGAAGATGTGACTGAATTGTTGCAATCTTATGATCGAACTTGAACAAATGAGGAGCTCCTTCTTATGGGTGAGCAAAGAAAGTGGTTTCTTGAAATGGAATCTACTCCATTTCAAGTGAAGACACTGTGAACATTATTGAAATGATGATTTCAAACAACAAGATATTTAGGATATTAAATAAACTTAGTTGATAAAGCAGTGGCAGAGTCTGAAAGTACTGACTGCAATTTTGAGAGAAGTTCTACTGTGGGTAGAATGCTACCAAATGGAGAGATCAAAGATGGCTGATTAACAACAGCTCAGGATTGTGGCTCCCAGTGAAAGCGCAGAGAGCGAGTGGACGCCGCACTTTCAGACGAATTTTTGTTGCCCACAGACTGGGAGATTCCCGGCGGAGGAGCCACACGGGTCGCCAGCGCAACTTTTTTGGCCGGCGCGGCTATTTTGCCGG